>JAUMHH010204408.1:0-13155 GCA_032359455.1 Chlamys rubida
ACGATTTTCCGGTAATTGAAAACAAAATGATGTCTAGTAATCCGAGGTGTTAGTGTAAGCAATAATGACCATGGTTAGTGTATTATTCTATCATAAAGACGCTAAATTTCGAGTCATTAAGTCGAAATTTCGAGTAATTAAGTCGAAATTTCGAATTATTAAGTCGAAATTTCGAGTCATTAGCACGAAAATACGATTTTTTCCCTACATGGCCCTGATGCTCTTCCGTAGATAAGAGCGTCAAAACACATACACCCAGATCACCTGTCATTTAAAAGGAACAATTCATTGTACCGCCAAACCGGTTTTACCACCAAAATGCCCTTGAATGGAAGGTGTTGGTGTATCGGGGTTTATACTGTAATGGAATTGGCACCTATCGGCTTCCGTAGCTCTCTCGAACACAAGAGTGTATACAATAAAGACTTATAGTCTACTGGTAAAGAAATTTCGCGTCTTTAAGATGGAATAATACACTAACCATGGCCATTATTGCTGAAACTAAAACCTCGGATGACTAGACATCATTTTGTTACCAATTACCGGAAAATTGCCTCTGTGACTTTAGCTTCCAAAGAACAATACCCCTAATGACTGAAAAAAACAATAGCATCTTCCAGTTGGAAGTAGTCATTAATACCGTCAATCATATTGCATTACCAAGCAGACAAATAAAATATGACACATGCTATTTAGTGATCACGTTGATACTACGTATGATTTACCCAGATTTAGAAAAGGTTTGTCTCTCGTATCATGTTAGAAAATATGTGCAAATTCTCGTTATAATCTACTTTACGGTGCATTTCTTCACATAATTCGATGTTTAGACGGCAATTTAATAAGGTGTCACGCGCGTTCAACCACGCCATTTCATGTTATACATTGTACACCCGTCCTTAGATCGTGGAAAGAATCTATCTTTAAGTAAGAAACTTCCCTCTATTTAAACGCAAGAAAGTACTAAGTAGTAAACATAGTAAATGTCCAAACAAGCCTACAAGGCACTTCCTCACCTTGCTCCTAGTAAAAGTCGGCATCAATAGATTACTTTTTAGTTGATTTATTCATTTATTCTGGCCGGTTACCTTTAAGAGCGTTTGTCACTAGCCTATTATTTTTTGATATTAAAGAAGCTGAACAGCTAACGTAAGTAAGAATTTATGAGGATTAACTATGAATTCCTATTTAATAAATATACTCAAGGTCAAAAACGCCATACCCTCTGTAGTCTGAAACGTATGTTAATCGTGTGGGTTTGAAAAAGTGCATGTAATTTAATGTAGAGTGTATCAAATATAAATTGACCACAAACCACATTCTTGATATATATAAGATCAAGGGTCACAGGTCAACGGAAGAGGGTTTCCGGTAGCATATTTCGGTAAAGGTAACCTCGTCCACAATTTGTCGATCTCTTTATGCCCTTTATATACATTAATCAAAGGTACAGTATAAATATATCATAGCAAGTGTTTTATGAAATGGGATTAAATACAAGACCACATACAGGTGCTAACCACAATAGCTCATATACCGAGGACTGGAATTGAATTGTCTGTTGAACATTGAATTTCGTTAAGAAATCCAGTACTAACCTTGAAATCTACGAGGAAGAGTTATAAGTATAAGTTTGGAATGTTAAGTACAATTTTAATTGCATACCAAACTTATATAAATTGTGGTCTAAGTACATGTTCATAGATTTATCAGTTTCAATATTATAATTTTAAGAAAATGTATGAAACATCAAAACGTTATTGCGATAACCCGGAAAACTTTTTTTCTGACAGTTCCTCGTATTATTTTAATCTGCTATTCATTTTCGTGATTCCAAACTGATGTTCTGCATCTGTCGTGTTGCCGTAAAGGAATGGCACATGAATTTCAAAATGGCGATTGTTAAAAGTACAGACAACAAAAAGTTTCTTCGAACCTTAAAGCCTGCCGTTTGGACTATGATTTGACAAAGACAAGGAACTACTTGAACTAAGAAATAAGTAAAAAAAATACACGCACCATTCATTTTCCTTCACAATTTAATGTTGCCAGAAATATCCAAAGTTGGAAGTTGGCGGGAAAAAGCGTAGAACTTGACAGCGGTCTGCGACTCGCGTTAAACGATATGTCTAAATCTTAGTAACCAAATGACTAAACTGATATACAGGCCGATTCTATCATTATTCTATCCATACAATTTTGGGGGATAACTGAAAACTAAGAAAAAAACTTTTGTTTATGTCATTGAATGGTCTGGAAGAAATAGCTGTTGTAGGCATGAATTAATAGAAATGTGTAACGTTTTTGAAAATCTTGTAGTTTAAGAATTCGTTCAGTTATGTGTTGTCGTTGTTTTTAATAGAAGGGGTCGTATCATAACCCACGTATTCGGGCAGGTGACCCCAACCTTTTCAGGAGGATCTTGATACAAGTAATATAGAAAAGGTTTCAGGGGTTTAAGTCAGCACTCTAATGATGGCCTATACAAGAAGAAGCGAAGTTTTCTGATAACGAATAATGAACCCGATCTAGTATTTTTGCAGTACATTTCGGAAGGATAAACATAAATACTTGATATTGTTTGAAGAATTGGTATCATTTTCTTTCACTTACCTTCATTACCTATAGATATACAAATAAAATCTATAAATGTATACATATACTTGCATGTTATCCGTTTCCTCTCAAAATTTTTTGACATTACCGGAAGGCGCGTAAAATCTGAAGAGTCTGACGTAGAGGATCCTTAGGGAGCCTGAGTCAGAAAATAACGATAAGTAACGATAAGTAAAATATACGCCAATGCGGTTTTGCAAAGATTTTGTCAGTTTTTTGCCTATTCATAATGTCGACGTCACAATAGACAAGTTTATTTGCTGACGTAATGCATGGAAATTTATAATATACTCCATTAAAAATTGTTCACAAAGCCTCTCGTGCATGTGCTTGACGCCAACGCTAAACCACAACGTGTCCCGAGCAGCGCCCCCGAAATAAGAGCCAATGAGACTGAAGGTATTCGCGCGCGAGCGATCGTCAGGATGCTGTCAACCTCATGAATATTCAGAAGGACACATTTCAGGGATCTCTTGTTTATAAATTTGTCTACATCGCCACTAAAACAATTGTCACATGCATAATTAACAGCAGTGTTCTAAAATTGGCAGCATAAATGTAAGATATACCACAATAAAGATGGTTCTGATGATTTTTCGGCAAAAATCTATAAGTATTTAAAAGGTAAAATTCTTGTTGGTTATTGATAAGTATCATAGAACCTCTTAACTTTCCATATGTACCACCATTGGAAGACAATTCAGTTCTGAATATTGCAGATTATGAACCAACATTTCATAATATCAATATCACTTTTTAGGCGGCTCATGTTTTTAAAGTAGAAAAAGATAAAAAGTATGAGTGTAGATTTAAATATTGACTATAAACAGAACGTAGACCCATCCTATACCACAATATTGCTGGTTAGATAACAGTCCGTCGTCACTAGCCCTAGTGAATAGGCCAAAGTGGTGTTCCTAATTCTTACCTTAGCTATTCGTTAGAATTGTGTTCAATGCAGACGCAAGCTATCCTTTAAACTATTCCAAATACATACCTCAGATATTTGTTGAAAATGTTTCTAAAGCAGGACTAAGCTAGTGGTCGAAATTGTTCCTTAAATGCAGACCTTAACTCTTCGTCAAGTGTTATAAATGCAGGCATAAGGTATTCATTGTAAGATATTCCTAAGGCAGACCTAAGGTGTTCGTCGAAAGTGTTCCATGTGCAGACCTCAGCCAACAACCAACTTGTTTCTAACACAGTCCTTGGCGGATTGGTCAAAGAGTATCTAAAGCAGATCAAAGTGAACCGGCCAGCGTGCTTCAGAACGTAACGTAACACACGCACATGCAGGTGAATGCACTTTTAAAGTTTACTTATAAATATAGTATGCCAAAAATGAATGACACTGCATCATACAGCTGTTTTGTCCTTTCTAGGAGTCATCAGTAATGCTAGGAGCCTAACCTTTTGAAATCCAATCTGTCTCTAAACTACGCTTGAAACAGAGCAGCAGGTGCATAAAACCGCTCAATTTATTATTTTAAAGAATAAAAGAGCACCGGTTAATCTCAAATTAGATACTCTGTTAAATGTGCATATCATGAATCGTGCCACTACTCAAATGAAATAACCAAGGCCAGCAAGGTTACAGCGAACCTCGAGGACTAAACAGATCCACCAGTATAGTCTACTACCCTGTGTCTTGGAAGATAACCATAACGCACACAGGTGTTAGCACCTCTAAGTTTGGTTATAATAATAATAATAATTAATGATAATTCGAGGTTCTTATATACCGCTTTATCAAAACCTAGTTCGAAGGTCGTCTCAAAGCGGTTCATAATTTATTATCCGTGGTTATAGGGCCTTTGCAACCAGCCAATATCTTTCTCAACTCCCTTGGGAGCATACAGCCACTGCTGCCATTTCCGCGCTAACAGCTAGCATTCAACAATTCTAGCACTACCCAACCACGTACTCATTTACAGCTGAGTAGACTCGAACAAGAGGAGTATAGTATCTTGCTCAAAGATACAACACAGTGCTGTGCCGTGACTCGAACCCGCAACCCTTCGGTCACGAGCCCGGCGTCCTACCACTAGACTACCGTGCCTCCTTCAGAGTATTCCAAAAAAAGCATACATCTTTAAATTGAGACCTGCGCTATTCGCCGTAATTTTTAGGTCGTGGTCTTCGTAATATTAATGTTTGTATAACTCTTTCATACAATAAGCTACATGTAGATTCAGGTAGTAGCATTGTGTTACCTAACCCTAAGCCTATTCTTGAATTTTCCAATGTTGGACAGCCTTTTATAACAATGTTAACGATATAATGCATATACTCGGTATGTGACATACAAGTCTTACATTACACACGATGGGTTGGTTGATGTACTTTCGCGTTTATCTTTGCAAACCCAGCAATAAAGTATTGATTAAATTTACTTTTCATGTGATTTACCTATCAGATGTCTTTAATGAAGAGATAAAACCGACATTAAAAAGACAAAGATCATTAGGAAAGCAATTACGGAAGGGCTTGTCTATACTACACTACTTTCAAAGCGAGGCTGATAGAGGCAGACAGAGGTGAACTATATAGACAAGGCAAAAGTAGTCGAATAGACGTGCACTTATTGACCTCGCCTGGAAATGTCACGATGTTATTACGACATCTATAAAGATATCTAGTCTACAAATCAAAGTATATGATAATCCTGCGACCCGGAAGCTTGCTGTATAAGGCATATGCTTTACAGCTCTGAAATAACTATCTTCTTTGTATTGCATTTCTGTTGTGCCCATCTTTATATCAAAGTTCAATTTCATAACACATTCTTCAGATAGCTGGTATTGATGTATCTTAAAGTGATGTAACAAAAAGTGTGCCAATTTCCACTAAGGGAAATTAAGTTGACTATTGTTGGCGACCTTCATTCGTTGATTTACATTAAAGCTATATATGACATGCAGAGAACACTTTATGTGTAAACCGTATCGGCTGAAAATAGAATATCATAAATTAATTATAAGTGTTTTTCACATACGGAAGTATCATAAGAAAAACATCTATTCACACGTAACTTAATGAAATAAATGCCACGATATTTCTCTTTTTGTTTCCCGTTTCTATTGACGTTTATTTTTTTTCTCATCACCTTTAGCGGCGTTAATTGACTTAATGCCTTGTTATTTCTAACGCAAACATCAATACATAACGAAAACGCCATTGAGAAGTTTTGTTTAGATTTCATTCTAAGTTGTTTCTGCTACTAAGCAATAAAGTTAAACATATATACCACAAACGATTACAGTATATAACAATAATAATAATAATAATTCGAGGTTCTTATATACCGCTTTATCACAACTGAAAAATGCATGCACGTTTTTCGCAAAATGAATCTAATTCCATTTGTTTTAAAAACATAATAAATTGTTAATCTTCGTACGATCACTGCATCAGATCTGTATAGGGGATATCAGTTAGATAAGTTAAGGAATACTTGAAATATGTAGTATGTTAATTGCAAGACCAGTCGTCACATACGTTTCTTGTATCTATCAGAAATGTCTATACCGGACGAGTATACTCTTTCACAAATAGCATTGTCTGTTTGACTATTCTCACGTCAACCAAGGTCGACAGCGGACATCAAAACAGGCATTGACTAGATGCATTTTAGAAGCCGTCTCAGACAAACTTACTAATATATGTAACCTATTGATACATCCTTGCAGAACAAACAAAAACAACACTAGTATTATTTCTAATTTTCTTGTTTTATTCTGATTCAGAATTTATACTTCTGTCGTATGATGTTAACTATTTGCCTGCATTTTCATCCTTTTCGGCATACTTATTTTTTTTCCATAATATGTAGCGTTTAAAACGACCACTGGGATCTCGATTAAATCCGCGTTCGTCTCGGTGTCCGCTCTCTAATAACGCTATGATTGTCTAATACATCGTATATAATTATGCGACACGTTTATTACTGGTAACAGAAGATGCTGTGTAGCCACATTTAACACCTAAGCGGAAATTAGACATTAACAGCGTTGTGAGCAGCCGATAGTTTTGTTGTGCCGCTGACGAGCTGGCACCGTATTAAGAATGCAGTTCGCCGAAGATCGATCTATTTGCGGTTTTTGACGTTTCCTATAATGATTAAGAAGTTAGAAGGACTTCCGTGGGTACAAAATGAACACCTACAAGTGATGGCGGGTTAGGTTTGTCTGTAGAAACCCCGCGATTGCAGTCTGTGATCTTTATTCCGTTTAATTCAGGAGAGATCATTGTTCCCGAACAATAACATAGCTTTTGTGTATCAGTTGTAGGGATGAAAATAAAATGATACAAGTTTGGTCAATATTCTGGTATGTCTGTTAGATGTTTGAAATTTTAGAATGTTTTCTTTTCTTTCGTTATTGTTTTAGATTGTATAATGGCGTTGTTTGACCGTTTTGCGATTCAGTGGTTATGGTGGTAATTTTGAGTGCTACGTAGATCCCTTTGCTTCTTTGGAGAATGTTTTGATTGTACTTTGTGCTTGTTCAGATACTGCTCTGGTTCGTTCTCCTTGCAATATTATGCTGGCTTTACTTGGTCATTTTTTCTATATCTCTATAACATTGAAACATTTTCGTGACTGATTTCAACCTGCTCTATCCTGGACACTTTGAGACTATTACGTGCAAAAATAAAGAAACCCATACAAGAACTTTATATACCTTTATTTACACCGATTTTCATTTTCATCGTTTTTGTAAAGCATTTAAGGTAAAAAAAAAAAGGTGAAAAAAAAGGTAAGATAACGAAGTTAGTTAAAAAACATTGAAATTGCTGGGTGCCACGTTGTTTAAGCTAAGGAAAATATAAGTAAGGTCGAAGTCAACATAAGTCCTCTAACGTAAAGCAAAGAGCTGTAAGATTAAATGCATGGGTCTGCATTGTTCTACAAGCATTGTTTCCAAGGTGTATTACAGCATCTGCTGTGGATATGTATTGATCAGCAACTTTCAAGTGCAAAAGGGCTGCCACATTTTTTTTTTCGTTCGTCTGTCTGCGAAATTGTTGTGCATGAATATAAGTAATTGTTGACTTTAAATAGTGACCGATTAGTTGACTTTCATTTTCGTACAAAAAGGGGCCGGATTTATCAGGACCCTGTTAGTGGTCATATTCTTGTTTACCTTTATATTGATTTCTGCACAGTTATTTTTGTCATCGAAAACTGTTGCATTATAATGTTAATCACATACCTCAGATTTCATGCTGTTTTAAGTTTTCTAATTACACCTTTTTGCGTGGTTGTTCATGGAAACTATACCGTTGAATATAATATCGCATACTACAAATCCCTGCCCAGCGTTTGTCACTATGGAAACTGCAACATTTAATATAATATGCATACAACTTTTTTGTCAGGTTTTATTTCAAACTACCGATCCTGGTCCAGTGGATGTCGGTCATTGAAACCGTTACTTTGCAATATTAAATCGTTAACTATTTGTCTATGTCAAACTCGTGTCTCTCTGCAAGTCGTGACCTACGGAAGTCATATTATCTTTTTGCTTAGCTTAAACCTTTATTTGTATATCGTTTCCTATGTATACTTTTCCTCATGACCTTTATGTCAGATTTCTAGCACGTAACGGACCCGGTAAAGGTCACGACCTTGATGGACTCAGATTTACTACATCACGATTCTCTGATGTCTAGCAATTACACGACTGTCTGTTTTACTCTACGCTCTCGTGAGATCACGTTACCGATATCGCAATAAATCGATCGATTAAATACAATTAGCAGTAAACGATTGTTGTATTGAGGACAGATAATTCTTTATCGCCATTGTTCATTGGTTCAGGTAGAGTAAACCGGCCTAAGCTTTGACCGGGAGCCTGGTGTTTAAAGCTTCGTTAGGTTGTTCATACATTCAGGTAGTATTCGAATTGCTGATATTTTCGTATTGGTCAAAATTAAAAATGGGGCATTTGTGTGTCTGGGTTCTTAGTAATTTCAAAAAGATATTAGTTTCGTAAAACTGAAACAAATTCTCCACGTTTGAACAAAAATGAATTTAAGGAAAATAGCTTGATGTATTTGTTAAGCTTTAATGGACCTTGATAGAAACGAGTCCAGATACGCTGACCTGCCGACTATGGCAAGGTGACAATCGGATGCAACGTTGTAAACACACTAGAACGAGACGTTCTAATTGTCATTAGGTCACGTGCAAGGTCAATAATATTTTGTTTCAGCTGATATTTTCAAAGCACTTCACATATCGCGTACTAGGACACAGCGATAAAACTGTTTTGGCTGACATTGTAAGTGACCTTTTACAAACCTCGTTAAACCGTCAACAAACGAGACATTTGTTTTTAATTACCGTCAGAGGGATAAGAGAACAAGACAAATACTTTGGTTTCAACTGGCATTTGTAACAGTGAATTTGGAATTGTAGTGTTGGTGTACCCTGGCTGGGGAACATATAAGAGACCAGCATTGATATGATTTCCCCTTTTAAAGATTTACTTAAGCATTCAATTACTTTCAGATGCGGTTCATAGGCAATATGAATGCCCTCTGCATTAAAAACGGTTCATGTTTCATTTTCCTATGAGCAGCATCTGAAAGCATTTTAATACTTCTTAACAATTTCACATCTTTCTGTTTTTCAAAAAAGAACAATAATTACGAAATTAAAAATAGCCAAATACCACCATGAACGATTGTTCGACTGAAGGAATAGCCATTGTTACGTACTATCCCTGTAAAGGAACAATAATTCATACTTTGTATTGCAACAATCAGTAAAATATAATCGTAGCACAATCATTTTATCATTATTATAATTATTAACCTCTTGTGTTATACATCTGTCAAAAAATGTTCATTACGGTAATTTAATAGTGATAACCATAATCATCATGGTATGATGGTGGAATAAACACTTGATTGTCAAAATATTCTTAACGATTGTGAAACGTGTCTTCAGCATTGTTTCATTACGTTTTGTTCACGTTGGTATTACTATTTACTTTCGGTTCATAGTATTTGATCCGATACGCTTTTTCCTTGGTTTATATAATGACATTGCAACGCATATGTAAATATTGTGTGTATATCAGCAAACAAATTCAGCTATATTTCATGATAAAATGAGTCCTAGGGGTATCACAGAAACTAATATTAATATGCAACACCTATTGCAATAAAACGTTGATATACCTTTGTACGATTGTGCCTTATTTATTTTTGATGGTTTTTTCAGGGCACACATAACAGACCGTTTCATGTTTTCTAATTATCGCTATGTGTGACCTTATTGTATCGATTGTAAAATGTCGACTTAATCAAATAGTATCAAATACCACTTGGTGAAACAGTTAAGAGATAATATCTTTGAAACAAAGTATGCACAATCACAATTTGTTTAAAAACAAACCAAAAGTCAATCAAACATAAAATGCAATAAAATAGGTATACCTGCATAATGTCTATTGTAAGTAGAAGCGTCTTAAGTAATTCTAAAGTAAGCGTCCTTATAAGTAGTGGTAGCCTTTTCTAATTTTCCTTTTACCAGACATCGAAACTCGCGCGTAAACGTGAAAGACTAGAAGTGTATCAGGATAAATCAATATTAGGTATATTTCTATTAAGCACTAGATTTACATGTATGGCTGATAACATTAATTCTTGTACAAACTCATGAACAATTGAATATGATTGGTTGGCAATGTCAAAAATTAAATTGTTTTTGTCCTTCCTGTACTTATCGAAACATTCCATACTTGTATGTGTGATGAGTATAGGGACCGCATAACCAAATGATTTTCAGTAGACGATAGTGTTAACGTTTACCACTGTCCTTGTTAAATGGGGTTATCCACACTGGTTCACCTGCCCTCATTTTGAAGAATGTCATCTCACACACCCGTACATTTTTTTTTTTGAAAATTCTACCTATTTGAATTTTTTTTATATTGGGGCCGCCATTTTGTATTGCATTCGGCACCAAAAATTGACCAAAATTTACAACAAATTACACACTTAATAAACACCCCCAGACAAAAACAGACTTGAACAATTTTTAGATTTCTTTTTATACATTTTACATCTATATATTATTTTGCTCAACCCACACGTAAAAATTTGGAAACTTCTGCCACCTAAATATCCAACTAGCAGGCCCCGAGGCATTCACTTCCCTATCAAATCTTCTGCCCAAAGAGAAAAACCCACAATTTATTTTTGATTTGGTTCAGTGGTCCCTATAGGCTGGGTCGATCGCAAGTGAAAAGGTAGCTCACTTGGTATAGAGAGTCCGTTTAGAGTACGGATAATCAGGTCTCGAATCTAGGTCAAGGGCGTTACATTTGGTCTCATAATGTTACCATGGGCTGCACTGGGTGCTTAATTAACACGAACTTTCAGGCTGATCGTTTGTTAGGATGTTTAGCGATGTATCATTCAATGCAATAATTATGTTGTTTCCTGTTGTTTTTTTCGTATAGCGGCCTTTATGTTCAAATAACGGTCTACCGTTAAACATCTCGTTTGGCCGTTATCTTACAGATTTAAAAGCAGACATTTGTCTCTGTATAATTAAAAGCCTATTAGGGAAAGTGAATCCAACGGCCTCTATCTCTCTATCCTCTCTGTAAAGCGTAGTGTAGAAAAATCGCACAGAGAGAAAAAAGGGATGGGATTATCATAACAGTCAATGAGATCGGGTCAACACATTAGTGAAGTGAACGCATTACGATCATATCGCCGTAATAGGAATAAATTAATGTTACAAAAGCTTTAATCAATCCTATGGTGTTTATCATATTCAATTGAGGTAGATGTACAAATTTTTATGATTACATTTGAAATTACAACGACGTGTTATCAGGTCGTGTTGTCTCCACTTTAACGTATCCAATTACAAGTTTGTCAAGCTGGTAATAAATCGAGCTGGACGGGAAACGGAAGTCCGGATTCCATATGATGCAGGATACATTCCGAATTCTGAATTCTGAATTTGTATGCGCAATTTTATATGAATACTTGGCGACACACGTCTAAATTTCGAACAACGTATTCATTCAAGGAACCTCGTGAAGGAATTGCAAGAGAACGTCGAAAGCAGTTATGTTCGTTTTTGTTTTTCGTAGGTTTTGAAATTAAGAACAGAATATGTTCCATGGTTCTCCTTCCTTGCCAAACCAATAATGTTTGTACTTGATTTGTCCTTTCTGCTGCAGGTTGCTGCCAATCGTGAAGTGTTGCTCACTGACTGTAACAGGAACTTGAACCTTATTTTACTTATTTCTATAGATTGATCCTGATCAACTATCGCTCCGGCCGCCTCCTTTGCGTGTTGTATGGTATTTCAATGAGAAAGCACTACAAAGTCGGCATCAGATCCGCGTTGTCACAAAGAGGCAAGTAAACCAACATACTCTAACAACACACATGGAGGCACGCCCTTAACTAAACACTAATATGTTAATAGGAAGATAAATAAATTACAATCATCCAACAAAGTCTTAAGAACACATTCCGTCTTCTCTTTAGAGCGGATGACTATCGCCCTCCCCCTTCTGAAGTCCTCATAACTGCGACCCTATCCTTTCTCGGCGTCATTACAAGTCTTGCTTTGGTGGTCATTTTGGCGAAACTACGACTATGAATTTTCATCTTTTCTGCTAATCACTCATTACAAGGTACTTCCTTGTCTGATTTTTCTTTCAGAGCTGGCTCAGTAGTTATGTCTAGATTAGCATCTAACACTTTCTTAACCCAGCAGATGTTCATCTTCGCCCGTTCATGGTATGGTAGCAGAGAGAGGTACCGAGCGATCGACGCAGCTAACACTAGGCAGCAATTGTGGTAAGACAAATGTTTGGAAACAATCGCAATACCAGCACATGTAATCCGATGGTCAAGACCACATCCGTCATTAGGAGATCTTCTCCTCTAAAGACTATGACGTCGGCAGTGGCTACGAGGGTAATAATAACGGCGGCGGCGACAACGACGACTCCGACAGACAACAGACGATACTTATTTTATTGAGTCGCGACATGATTCACTTAACTCACTCATACTTATATGTATCTCCTTTGACAGATAACAAGGTAATACAATACATCATTCAGTTTTAATTTATTTCATATTAAAGCTACATGGCTATACACTACAGGTAAATGAAGAATATACTACACAGTCATGATACTACAGGAAAATTGTACGTGACTGAAACAAATTTAAGCGCTTTCTGTCACTTTGCGTCTCTTTATAAAGTTATTTGGTAATTTTAGTTTTAGAATAGATGAGTGTTAAATAAAACATATTAAATAAGATCGCTCACCTCGTATTCATAGAAGACTCCATAATGGGTTCA
Organism: Chlamys rubida; assembly: GCA_032359455.1. Classification (NCBI taxonomy): domain Eukaryota; kingdom Metazoa; phylum Mollusca; class Bivalvia; order Pectinida; family Pectinidae; genus Chlamys; species Chlamys rubida. The sequence goes on from JAUMHH010204408.1 coordinate 12,968, forward strand.
TGATGTGGTACAGGAAACAAGCAAGGAAACATGCCGGAGCCCAAGGTCTCTTGCCCTAGTTCATGATGTTCTTTCTGTTTTAGTATCTCCTTTGTTGTTGTTTGTTGTTGTTGTTTGTTTGTTTGTTTGTTTGATTTTGTTTAACGTCCTATTAACAGCTAAGGTCATTTAAGAACGGCCTCCCCTGT
>JAUMHH010204419.1:0-50119 GCA_032359455.1 Chlamys rubida
CACAGGTGTGGACGGACATGTATAACATAGGTGTGGGCAGACATATACATTGTATTACACAAGTGTGGACAGACATGTATTACACAAGTGTGAACGGACATGTTTTACACAGGTGTGGACGGACATTTATAACATAGGTGTGGACAGACATATATTACACAGGTGTAGACTAACATGTATGACACACGTGTGGACGGACATGTATTAAACAGGAATGAACAGGCATGTATTAAACAGGTTTGGACAGACATGTATTACACAGGTTTGGACAGACATGTATTACACAGGTTTGGACAGACATGTATAACACACGTGTGGACGGACATGTATAACACAGATGTGGACAGACATATATTACACAGGTGTTGACAGACATGTATAACACAAGTGTGGACGTACATGTATTACACTGGTGTGTACGGACATGTATTACACAGGTGTGGACGGACATTTATTACACAAGTGTGGACAGACATGTATTACACAAGTGTGGATTGGCAGGTATTACACATGTGTGAATGATCATGTATTACACAGGTGTGGACGGGCATGTATTACACAGGTGTGGACAGACATGTATAACACAGATGTGGACAGACACGTATATTACACGTGTGGACAGACAGAAATTACATAGGTGTGGACGGACATGTATTACATAGGTGTGGACGGACATGGATTTCACAAGTGTGGACGGACATGAATTACACAGGAGTGAACGGACATTTGTTACGCAAGTGTGGACGGACATGTATTACACTGGTGTGGACGGACATGTATTACACATGTGTGGACAGACATGTATTACAAAGGTGTGGACAGACATGTATAACACATATCTGGACAGACACGTATATTACACGTGTGGACGGACAGCAATTACACAGGTGTGGACGGACATGTATTTCACAGGTGTGGACGGACATGTATCACACAAGTGTGGATGAATATGTATTACACAGGTGTGGACAGACATGTATAACGCACGTGTGGACGGACATGTAAAACACATGTGTGGAAGGACATGTATTACACAGGTGTGGACGGACATGTATTACACAGGTGTGGACAGACATGTATTTCACAGGTGTGGACGGAAATGTATAACACGCGTGTGGACGGACATGTATATCACTTGTTGACGGACATGTATTACACAGGTGTGGACGGACATGTGTTACAAAACTCTGGACAGACATGTATTACACAGGCGTGGACGGACATGTATTACACAAGTGTGGATTGACAGGCATTACACATGTTTGAATTATCATGTATTATACATGTGTGGACGGACATGTATCACACATGTGTGGACAGACATGAATTACACATGTTAGGACAGACATGAATTACACAGGAGTGAATGGACATTTATTACGTGTGGACTGACTTGTTTTTTTACAGGTGTGGACGGACATGTATCACACAGATGTGGATAGACACGTATATCACACGTGTCGACAGACAAGTATTACACCGGTGTGGACAGACATGTATAACACAGATGTGGACAGACATGTATATTACACAAGAGTGAACGGACAGAAATTACATAGGTGTGGACGGACATGGATTACACAGGTGTGGACGGACAAGTATTACACAGGTGTGGATGGACAAGTATTACACAGGTGTGGATGAACATGTATTACACAGGTGTGGACAGACATGTATTTCACAGATGTTGACGGACATGTATAACACACGTGTGAACGGACATGTATTACATAGGTGTGGACGGACATGTATTACACAGGTGTGGATGAATATTTATTACACAGGTGTGGACAGACATGTATAACGCACGTGTGGACGGACATGTATTACACAGGTGTGAACGGACATGTATTACACAGGTGTGAACGGACATGTATTACGCAGGTGTGGATGAACATGTATTACACAGGTGTGGACAGACATGTATTTCACAGGTGTTGACGGACATGTATAACACCCGTGTGGACGGACATGTATTACACAGTTGTGGACAGACATGTATATCACGTGTTGACGGACATGTATTACGCAGGTGTGGACAGACATGGTTATCACAGGTGTTGACGGACATGTATAACACACGTGTGGACGGACATGTATTACACAGGTGTGGACAGACATGTATATCACGTGTTGATGGACATGTATTACACAGGTGTGGACGGACATGTATAACAAACGTGTGGACGGACATGTATTACACAGGTGTGGACAGACATGTATATCACGTGTTGACGGACATGTATTACACAGGTGTGGACAGACATGTATCACAAGTTTTGACGGGCATGTATTACACAGGTGTGTATTAATTACACAAGTGTGGACGGACATGTATTACACAGGTGGGGACAGACATGTTATACAGATAGGTATTACACAAGTCTTCTTCGTATTCTAGTTTGAATTGTTTGCTGCATTTTCCTGCACCAATAAAAGATAATTGGCCGATTGTTTGCGAACGTATATAGTTATGAAATCAATCGACAATAAAAGCACGATATAATATGATCGCATGAGTAATGTCTTTTAAGACATAATTGAACCGAAATTTTGGGGATAATTTGATTCAGATGTGTGCCGAAGTATTGTACTTTTTTACCGGCTGTGAGCGCTAATTACATTTACCAAAGATGGCGTACATGAGTTTTTTTTTAATTACTAAATATATATATTTTCGAAAGTGTAAAAAACTGTTTAAAACAAGGAATGTCGTGTTTATGTCTGCATATAAATTGTCAGTTTGAATACATTTAGCGCGTGGCAAAATATCGTGCGATGATGTCAATTTAAAAAAAAAGAACATTCAGGCAAATATTCAGCTAATATAAAATTCTGTATATGTCTTTAAAACATTTCCAAGCAAAATATATACTGTACGTTTCTTTCTAATTACTTTCTGCTGTTACTATGGTCAAATAAATAGTAATACCTTTTAAAGCGTACTGTTGACCGTTACGTTATCTAAGAGAATCTCACTCGTTAATCGCGAAATGATCAATGGTTTCAGCAGCCAATCATAGCGTTATGCTGTTCGTTCCTTAAAAGAAAATTAAAACAAAAAAAAGGTTTTCTTTGATAGATAAGGACAGTAATTTGTGTTGAATTCTTCCTATTGATATTCAAGAATACTTTTGCATCCGTTTTCGTTTTAAAGGCTCAAAAAGAATTTAATTAAAGTTAATTAAATAATTGAAAACTAAAGTCAGCATACAAACTTCGCTTTATTAAAAACACCATGTATCTGGACATTCGGACATAGTGGTATCGACAATTTGTTAGTAACAAATTACTCTTGATTACAGGTTTTGAAGATTCAGGAAGTCGCTTGAAAAACAGTTTTGGTCAATACATGAATTTTCTTATAAACGTGTTAAGATCATTTGCTGACGAATAAATATTAAATTAATCATGATAAGCGTCAAATCATAATAAAAAAATTGTTGTTCGTTATTAAATGAGGTAAAGCTATATATAACTCGACCTTTTTCAAATTTAATGTTTTTCTAGGTTTGTAACAGCATATTTGAGACTTTGTTTTATTTCCGGTCTAGGTTTTCCTGAAACTTCTTCAAATAATATCTTTTGTCTCTTTACATGTAATTGTAATTTTGTCGGAGGGAATATGTGACCAGATTCCTCCATCCCTGAAGTTTTTTGTCCACTTTGACAGCTGTGAGAGTCCTCAATTAACCGAAGTCATTTTATAATGCGCACCAATCCTATCCAAACGTCGGGTTACAAGCACACCCTCTATATACATCCCTGCTATTAGTTTTTCTGATATAGGATATATCTCTGGGATTAATTTAGTAGCAAGGATAACATATAAAAAACTGCACTCCTCTCAGATTGTATACTATTTTCTTCTCACTCCTCCGTAAGCGGATGGATATTCGAGCACGTTGAGATTCCTTAAATAGGATTGTTTACGAGCCAAGATGTATTCACACATCTAAATACAAAACATCCAAACAATACGGTGAAATACAAGGGTTTAATAAATCATTACGCGCTAATGGTAACCATCCTGTGGTATTATGTTTTCTTAGCGGAAGGATATCCCTGTCCACCTACGCACCCCTACGTTCGACTCTTGAGATGTTACTTATCATGCGATGCAAGGGGAATAAGTCCGTCAGTCGAACTTGGAAGGATGATACTCCGGTGCGCGGGGTTACGTCTTTTAATCGTATTGATTTTCCTTGAGTGCTAGCTCCATTCATGCTGTCGAGTCTAGCGTAATGCCAGTACGTACGGGACTAAATGGGGATGATAATGAATGACAGGAACAATCAAAACGCACTTGCTGTATTCATAAATATATATTCATTTTTTTTAAATATTTTGCCTAATTTACAATTTAAAATATTTGAAATATACACATTTTTATCATATATATTACGTCTGGTGTTGTACAGGTAAAAGACATTTAAATCAACTGTACACCTATATATGTGTATTGTGTCGATTACACAAAGATGTTGCATGTATTTCTGTTACATATATACATCTCCAATGTCGCTAATCGTCTGCTCACACTATTTTCTAATCGGGATCAATACTGCAGGCCCCGAAATTGTGACATTTTGATCCCCTCCGTCTCCCATGTCAGTCCATGGCTCGTCCTGACTGCTCCGATCCTTTGAAGTCCCTAAGTATGCCTGTTCTGTCAGGTACCTGTGCCACGGCTCTTCACCGCCATTTGACATTTCACGGCCTCGATTTTACATTTTATAATCAGCCTTTATTGACTTTTTACAAACTTTATGCGGCACAGAGTTTTTGAAAGCTGATTAATATCGTTTATTAACATTTATACCTGGCCCTTTTACCTGTATAAATCAATAGAAACCCGCTCCCCGTCCCCGGGATGACTTCCTCTAGTGGTAGTATTTAACCTTCTCCTTAATCGTCAAAAGGGTTTTCTAGACGGGCCTAATTCCTGATTGGTTTGCGAAGAAGTGTTCTGTATACTTTATAAGTCCACTCCGTGCCCCCAGCTGAGAGAAAAATCTGCTCCCTCTGTCCCGTCCGACCCTTTAAAGGGGCTTGTCTGTCTCCCTTCACTGACCCCTGTCTGTGTATTCATGTGCCTATTGTTTTCTATCAGCCAATCACAGGGCTGGTCACACTCGGCGTTCGGTCGCTGTCATTATGTGTATTTTGGCGAGTGAGACTAGTGTGTGTATAGCCATATAGCTATCAGTTGAAAACATGCCGGTCTAACAGGGAGGACGCTACAAACCTGGGCCCGTGTTTTAATCATACAGGTGTGTGTTTTTTTTCACGGAAATACCTTAGTGATACCTTTTCCCAAAAAATTTGGAATAATATCATACATTCTCGAACCAGGTACATTAAACACCAGGATGTAACAGGAAAGCTGATGTTTCGGTTTGAATGCAGTGGTTTTCAACTAAAAAAAGTTTGGAATGTTTTCGAATGATGAAAATTCAACTACCACCACGATATGCATAGTAAGCATGTCGACTCACTCACGTGGTCTGTGTATTTGCACCTGTCTAGAGGTAAATGGTGTTACAACATACGGAGAGTGTAAGCCTCGCCACAATTCCGGCAGATATTAGTCAAAACACAGAGTTATCGAAATACAAAATGCTGTACAGTGTTATGAAAAGTTATATTACGATGCATGGTGGTACAAAATCATCGTTTTTATGTCCAGTCCACGGTACAATTTTTGGGATGTAGCCGACAAAGGAATGATCCTTAAGTCGGACTGTGGATACTTACCGTCAAGTGGATTTATAACCGGGAATTGATCGTTGTTCGTAACGTATATCTATATATATATATAAATAAATGTTGATTCTAATCCCGGTTTTATTTAAAATTGATGCCTCCTTTTATACCGGGTGTGTGTTCGTGAGGAATAGCAAGCAATGTTGTGGGCGCTTCCTTAGTAGTGTATACGTGTGAAGTACCGAAGGGAAATAGTTCCTTCACAAATCACGAATCTTCCGGATCTGGAATATATATATTTTACCCAATATTTTACCCAATAAACTGGGGATCTCATGATAGCCCGAACGCCAGACCTCCTACGGCCAGATGAGACGCTAGTGTATCTACCATGGCCACTAGCAGGAGGACTTGGAAACTTAGCCCATTATGAGGAGGAGGTTGTCGCCCATTAATCCTATATGCAGGTAAGACGCAGGTAATATCACAGGAAACCTCTTTTTTCCTGTAGATCGATCAGTCAGTTTTTTGTGTGTATCAAATTATCTAGGTAAATGGGATGATCGTCTCCCTGGCGTCCTACACGGGAAAACAGCTTATCTATGTCACATGTGCAGTCCCGGAATTCACTTTGGAATTTTAATACCAATTAAGCGTTGTGTATATAAAACCATTAATTAATATGTATTTCCATAACGTACTGGACGTACGGCGGTGAAACAATAAAATAGAATTATGTGTATACGTTTATGATACAAGTGTATTTAACTATTGTTTATTGACGCCATTTCTATGTATAATTGAGCACGTATTGTGCCCGATTTTAATTAGTAGAGGTATAAGTTTACAAGGTTCTGGTTTGATGTGTCTGGTTAATCTTATCAATAAAACATCATACAGTGTTGTATTTGTCTCACCACTTGTCCCAACAAAATTAATTAAGCAAATAGGATGAAATCGTACCTTCGAGAAATTGCTAATTATTTTGATTAAGATGTGATATTCAATATATTGAATTCTGTGTGTATTTCAAAGACCACTTATTGAACTATACAGTATGTATGTTAAGATCTTGTTGTTTATCATGTAAAACCAGACACTAGAAAAAAATACGTCTTTATTTAGCTGGGTTTTAAATATATTCACATTGACTACACACACGCATATATATATATACAATATATATATATGCGTGTGTGTAGTCAATGTGAATACAATATATATATATATATACGTAGAGCTATAACTCATCCCGATAGTTGTGCTGGTTTATCCCAGGTAGTGTCGCCATAGAAATCTAAAAATGCAGCATACCTTGTAAATTTGAAATATGTAAGTTTAATTTAGCATTAATGGCTGTATGGATGCAGTGTATAATCACATGATCCATTTAACTATAACGCCCGATCTCAGAGACCGACCGTGTACTACTTGACAAGCCGACTGAAACTTATGTGAAACCTTCAGTCATCAAAAAAAAATGTAATCATAAAACACAGATTTATGAATCTTTGAACTTTTTAATAAAAGTTTAATTTCCTTCTGATATCTCTTGACTTTAGTATGATGTACGTTGATATGTTAGCCGTGTTTGTAGGAATCTCAGCAATGATATATAATATATATTTATATATATATATATACGGTATATAAAAAAACAACTTCCCTCTAGATCTGCTAGGGTGTACAGGTAAGCTTTAAAACTTACGCAGCATGGCGAAAACTCTGTTTAAGGTATCTCAACTTACTCTGCAACCGAGAACGCCTTTTACTGTCCTGTTGTATCTCCCGATAAAACACGTGGATTTATAATTTAACAGCAAGGATTTTTATCTGAGCACTTGTGCACGGTAAACGCTGATACTACTTTACTTTCGCTGTACACTGCCCGAGTGTCCTGCCCCAGAACTCAAGTACAAGATAGGGCTTTTGAACTCGCGAAAGTCCCTCAGGTGTTTTGTGTAATTTCCTTCAAATTTAACGTCTACACCCCAAACAAAATACATTCTCGCATAAGATAAAGTGACATGTACAATTTAAAAAAAGTGGGAGACCCTGTAAAACAGACTTTAGACTTAGCTAATATACCTGTACGCGTGTTTGTATTTTGTCTACACAGATTTATCAACATGTTTATAATTCTGTATAGTTCAACGCTGTTGCGAAATCTGGCCATAAATTTTCATATGGCTAAATTTGAAATTAAACAAATATTGACACGGGTTTCTATTTTTATACCGGATTCGTATGAATTGTCAGCTTTATCATCGATGGGTTTTTTTTATGTAAAGAGTTATATGTAAGTATTTATATGAAAAGGACATCTACAGATAACTTCTCCGGAATTATATCAAGATTGTAAAAAAAAATAAAAATATATGGAATAAAAAATATACTATGTACATCTGTATTACAACATAACTCAAAATGCCTGCAAATTTAGGAAGAAAACATAAGTTAAAATTAAATAAACTGCGGGTCCAATAAATATGTATAAATTCTGAATGTGTTATGTTAGCGTTAAAGTGGCCCTGTTACTGATAAATCTACGCTGGTTTGCATTATCATTACCGCAATCTGAGAGGTTCATTTATCTTATCAGCCGCATGTCGGATCCATCAGATGTACAAGCCGGCTGGCAAACTGATCAAAGGTACAGATGCAACAACACTGCTTACGTAAACAAGTCCCCGGTCTCCCGGTATTGCCCTCGGGAGACCTCGGAGTTTATAGTCTCCATCACAAACACTAAACGTTCCTATCAGCACCCTGGGTCTATAACCGGGAAATTGACCTCGTCAAAAAATTATAAAAATTCAAACCTTTGCTATCTCGTACATATTTACCTTTGAGAATACCTGGAAGTTAGCCCAGGTTTTCATCGAGTTTTAATTGACCTCTTGATGATAATAACAGTAAGATTATCTTCAGTACGGAATATCCCGGATCGGAAAACTATGTCATTATATTTTTTTGTTGATACAAACACGTACATGTACAAACAAACAATCCCCGATGAAATGTATGTATGCGTTTCAATATATACGTACAGGTATATATCAATCTATAAAATAGGTCTTCACACCCTTATGCGTTTTCGATACATGCTTTTCAAACCTAGGCTATGACAAAAATAGATTGTATTTCTTTAGGAATACCTGTCTGGATGTTTTTATTTTGTATATACATATTCCCTATCTGCATGCCATCGTTACGTAAGGCTTATGTAGTACACTCGGGAGTGCAAGTGTTGAATTCAGTATATCATAACCTCACCCCGATTTTAATAACTGTAACAGGTGACGGGGGGGTTTTAACGATCATATCAATTTTATTTTACGATGACAAGTTTATTACATATCGATTTTTAAATATATTTAATGTCTATGAAATATTTGAGTTTATAATCTAGTTTCCCACGTTTCATATTATTACAGAAATAGAAATATTAAACGTGTGAAATGTTTTTGATCGATATGTCCTGATTATTTCACATGTGTGTTGTGCCAGAAAGTAGTTTACGTGTCCTTACAACAATTTACACGTGTGAAGTGCCAGATAGTAGAAAGCCACATGTCCTTATATCTGTACCTGTGTAGTGCAAAATAATACTCTATATTACATTTGTATGGTGTCAGTTTTCAGACATCGAGTTCTTATATTTACACGTGTGTACTGCAATGTGTTCTCACATTATTTTACACATGTACAGCACCAGATAGATGTCAAGGTGTCCTTGTATTTACTTGCGTGTAGCGCCAGATAGTCAATGTGTCCTTACATTATTTTACACCTAAGCAGTGCCAGATAAAATAGTGTACGTATCTTCTTGTCTATGTCTGTGTTTGCCTTCCTGTGACCTTGCTGTAATTTATACCCATTAGATTTCTTCCACTCCTCCTAACAGGGATTACATAATTGAGTATACCCGTCAAGGCGAACGCACACCTTTGTAGCAACCCTTAAACCATGCCATTCTCATTATTTAACCCTGATTTTGGCATATTTTGTCGGGTTGTCACGTTTGAAATGAGAATATTTATATATTTTTAGCTCCCATTTGACACTTGTTTAAATGTTCAAAACATGTTTACGTTTTTACCACATCATTCAAGGTCTGTGAAAATACACCGACTGATCTTATAAAACGAAGAGGTGGTCCCGAAAGTAGTATTCATAGAGAGATGCATTGTAGTATTATAAGCGAGTATGTAACTTCCTGTTGTAAGGTGATTTGGTTGTCGACATTGGTACGGGTTTAATACCTTATTCAAGTCATCTACAGCCACGATATTGGCATAAATCACCGATTGATAATGAGACGAAAGCTTTAATGTAAGAACGAAATAGCGACACGCAAACTTTACTCCAAAGATTTATTCGCGGATAGTAGACACTGCTAGGATATACAAGGATTTATGTCAATGGGAAGGGTCCGGCGCGCCAAATCTTTGCTCTGTTAACCAAATGGATGCTATACAAATGACGACTATCGTTTCATTTTTCATTTTATTTTAATTTTCAATTGCAAATCATTGGAGCTTAACACTAGCTGGTAAACCTCTATTCATATAAGAAATATAGTGCAGTTTAAATGCAGACCAGACTTGGAGTGAACACGGCAATAACACACCAAACATCGCGGATTGTTCGACGTTCTTCCGCGAAGTCGTGTTGAAGTTTTTCGAACAGAGATCCCTATCTTTTCATGTTTCTTTAAAAAGCGTCAGTTGCAATGCTGAGTTTTCTTGTGGTGACTGTACTTACATTCTATTCTATAACACATGTGTATTGAATTGCCGTCCCTGTGTAAAAACCGGAATAATTTAAATAGTTCAGTTCAAATCATTTCTTTTCATCGACATATTTTTTGTTTAATGAGTCCAGTACATTTTGTATGCGGTGGGTCAGTTTGTGTGTGTGTTATTTGTTTGAAAAGGTAGTTTTTTTTAGTCGTATGACACCTGAAATTAACACAGGTGGTGTGAGTGTCTAACAAAGCTTGATTAAAGGTGTGCGGGGTCCATGCATTGGTTTTTATTTTGGCTAAAGCTATCTGTCAGTCAAAGCCTCAACTAGTATTACTTTGTATTGGTCGTGCTGGCTCTGACTATAACCTCGGTCTTATCGCGAAAGAGGCGCTTTTCCAACACGTCGGAATCCTACCTGTAGATAGTACACTGACGAATCGAGCGGTGGAGCACATTTACGTGGCTGGCTTATTTAAAGGGCTCCCCGTGTCATTCTAGACTTCAATTTAGTGGTTTTGTGTAAACTCCCCACTGAGGCTATATAAAAAATACGTACAGAAGACCGTATATTGTGCTCACGAATAAGATTGACCGATTATGTGCGGTCCTACCTTGACTGACCAACGTAGAGGGGCGCACTCCAGTGACCATTTACTGATTTGGAAAGAATATGAGAGCATCTACCGTAGAGATTTAGCATTGTAACCAGTGAATCCTGCCCCAGGGGCACTTTCTATACGTACACGTGTTATACTTAAGATACATCTTCTGATAATGCCTATCTTACATTCCCTGCATTTGTACCTCTGTGTCGTTAGAACGTCTTAGCAGTGCAAACACAAAGACGTCACCACACAGGTGTTAAGTAAAGGGTACTGGGTAGTATTAGCAAGGTGTTACACCTTAACGACCCCTCGTCAGTGTGCTAACAAGTAAGGTGTAAAACGCTCAGGTAATGACCGCTATGTCTACAGACAGAAACGCTTCCCTCTTCTGTTGTTGTCCGTTGCATAACCAGGTGACACCACTAGTCTTAAGACCGACCGGGCCCTAAATACATAATCTGTCCTCGTAATGGCCTGACTAATTGACCTCTCGCCTCCGTAATGGACTAGCTTCTAGGCAATTTCACAGAGCGGTCATCTGTCACACTGGACATTAGTCTGGTCTAGTGGACATTTGTTTTATGACACCACAAAACAGGAGAAGACATGGAGATTTTTATCAATATCTTTATAGGTTCCGGAGTATTTATCATACATTTCACAACCTTAACCATTAAATACTGCGAAGAATTCAATTCCTGTATCGCAGACACCGGAACATTTTATTTCATTTGAGAAAAAGTGCCATGCGTGCCGTGTCTGGTTTCGATTCATTCAGAATACTAAATAATCATTCTTTTTGTTCTTCAATGTCAAACATATCATGTTTACTACTAAAGAAAGATCGTTTTGTCGTTATGAAGGCACTCTCTTGGTCGCTTGTTACGCCAGTCGTCTCTGGACCAGAGGAACAGAAAATGTCCCAAATCCGTCAGTCCGGGCTGAAACAGGGCCATGGTAATTGGCATACGTCCCCAATCAAACCCTATCCGTCCAGACGGTTTCATGTAAAGTCACTAGGCACTTAACGTTATTTCCTTTAAGTATTGAACTTTCCATAAACATCCTACCATACAAAGTCTGATAGTAAACAAAACTTAGCTTTTTGCATATGACCTCTCCCTGCCGATCGATAGCATTTTAGAAAGTTCATTCACCTTTTTGAAAACAAAAGATACTGGCGAGATACGGCGATAAATTAAGACGAAAATAGAATAAAAAAAATTCTTGAGCGTTTCCATTTTTCTCAAGACTTTTTGTGATTAAGGATAACACAGAATGCACCATTCACAATCTCATGGGAACTCGGTAAAGATGGATTAGAATTGGCAAATTGAATCCCACACAGATCATGCATTGTCACAAAGAACTTACGACTCCGTTGTTTGACTACAGCTATGTAGGTATCTAATAGTAGAAGTTCTATATTTTGAAAAAGTAGGGCGATGTGTACTTTGATGATTCTATCATTATCAAGTCTATTCATGCGAATTTAACAGTGGGACATCGTGTAGAAACGTTAGTTCGTTGGTCAAATCACCTGATGTAGGAGTGTTCTTGTGATACTCGCTGAATGACTGTCTGGTATGTTTTGTATGTTCGTAGATTTATGTCAAAAGGTGTGCAACTCATCATGATGATGTATAAATAAGACGCGACAATCTAGGTTAGGATGAAATTTTCATTTAAAATATGAAAAACTGAAAGGTTCTATTGAAATAAGTCAAGCTGCATTATACGAAGATATGCATATGATTTATTAAATATCCTCAATCCGACAAAGGTCTGGCCCGGCGGTACAATCTTCATAGTAAACGTGTCTTTGTAATGTAAAATACCGGAATTGCTTGGGTATGCAATCCCTCTAGCTTTGTGACACAAAGCCTTGTGAACGATACTGTCGTACTTTTGTTATCTGACTTTTAAAACTAATACACTCTTAACTAATGTAATACTTCTGATACGGCAGATGAATCAACTTATCAATGAAAAGTGGACACATGCATCATGCCATGTATAACAAAAACCTATGCATATTACGAAACATTTTATGAATTTTATATTTAAAAATATTGAGCAGAAACTTTATGAAGCTAACAATTTGAGAAGCTAGCTAGTGCTGTATAAGGCCACGGTGTGAAGCTAAAGGGATTAATGCCATATCACAGAAAAAAACACAGATAAAATGTGCTCCCCTGGCCCAATCAGGTATGTCAATGCTGTGCGATCAATCAACACGAACCCCTTGTCTGCCATCCTCCACGATATTTGTCCCATCGCCTGACCTGATCTCGGGGCCTCACCGTGGTAGGGTGTGTTACATAATATCCATAACATTAACCAAAACATCATTCATTTAAAGCTCCTATAGTACTGTCATGGCCACAGGAAATACGCTCCATGGGAATGATGGGATCGGCCTTCGTGGAGGAATGTCTCCCCAAGTCTTAAAGATGCGACAGAGGCAGTTTTTACTTATATACTTGTTCCAAATCTCCATGTGTCATGGTTAAAATAAATCGTGATCTACTTCAAGTACTTGTCATAATGTATTTTGTGTTGAAAAGCCGATTAAACAAATAGCATTGCAACCATATTCAACAGATGATGCATTTGACGAATTCACTTCATTCTGGGCGGTCGAATACAGGAATACATGAGGCAATGTACTGTCAGGGCAGGTACTTGTTTTAAACAAAGACGTGTGCACACTCATAAGTCTGTGACATTCACATTCTGGAATTATTTGTGTCAGTTTTTAGCACAGACGTCAGTCAGCAGTTGTCTTTTCCGTCTCAAAGTCCCCGTTAACCCTTATTCTACAACTATACTCCTGTCGCAGATAGATTTTGGTTCAATATGCCATTTAATGCCCCTATGCATGTCGAAAATGACCTGCTAACACGTGACCATGCGGAACGTGAGGCGTGGAATGACAGATGCCCTGGCCCCGCCGGTGCGTGGCTTGTCCGTAATGACCACGTGCAGGGGATAGGGTTCGAGTCGGGATTAATACAAGATACGGGTATCATGACAAAGAAAGCTTCCTATGTATAAGGTGTCTAGCTGTGTGATCGAGATTCGATCGTTGTCGTACCGTTATGATAGAAGTGTCCTGTCCCGTTAGGTTTGTCTGGCACTTCAAACTTGTTTGCATACCATTCCGTACCTGTGGCTTGGGAGTCGTGCCCCAGTCAAGGACACGTAGACTTATTGACTATAGGAACCACAGCGGGGATGGAATCAAGAGTACCCGACTTCTAATCCACAAGAATGTCCGTCCTGATATGTTCTTCTTGAACAGCCTTGAACCTTCTTATACAAGTAGAACAAACTCCAGAGCCAATATTACCTCTTATATGAAGATTTGATTTTAATCTTCCTGATATTGAAATGGATAGTGCCGTTCTTGAAGAACATTGACCCTGATATAAGTCGCACTACAATAGCAGTTAGGGAGATTCACTTTCACTATCTAAGCAGCCTCCTGTCATGATTTGACAGTATGACCTCAGGAAACCTTGAACCGCTTCGTACAGCAAGAACAAATACCAAAACAACTCTTCCCATGTTACATTAACAGTTTTTAATTATCGTGCCAGGGTTGTGGGATGTCCTCTACGCTGTGACTACGGTGTAAGCATTAACATACTGTCATGCTATCTATGTTAGATCTGAAACTATGCACCTGATGCCGTCATGGTACCGGTGACATGTAGGCCTAAATTCAAAGTATTTGTCACTCTTGCAAGAGCGGAATTACTGTAACGAGTCCCATAGAGGTTAAAACAAGAGATTCTGTTATCTTATTATCACATATACATGTGGTGTATTCATACAAATATCATGACACTATAATGCCAGGTAAATATCGGAAAAAAACTGACAGGTGTCTTCATTATTCGAACAAGCACTCGTGTTTTGATTTGGTTTGTATTTAAGAGGACTGTTTGGTCAAGGGCTGTATAGGTACACTCTAGAACATGTCGTTTTTCCTTTCTTTGTCGGCACAGCTGGTAGAACTTCTTCGTTTCAATGTAGTGATTATTGATATAAGCATGTTTTGAAAGGCTCGACGGAATGTGCCGAGTGTCACATGTAAGTATTCAGTGTGATTCCGGATTAATTTAGGGACATAGTAATAGCATGTAGGGCGACAGGAATGCATATATCAGTGCACAGTTACGCTCACTTCTGTCTCACGCCGATGCACGCCTTTGTAATGTTTGTTGATCTTGGTATCAGATACCAATAGGACATTCCTGTTTAGTTTGTAGTGCCGCTATTGGTATGTCAGCTTGGACGAGGTCACATATATATACGGTTATTAGGCAGAGTCACCGATCGCCGGCTCTACCACTACGTGTGTCTTGTTTAACGAAACACTGGTTTCTACATAGGCGCGGACATGTTACGAATAACAAACCCTTATAATTGCAATTTGTAGGCCTACCTGTACCTTGTCTCATTGCTGCGATTATCGTGGAGTGGTCGGAACGTGCCTTTACTGCTAAAGTAGAGTGTAGATTTAGAAAGATTGCATATTTTACTGTAAGTGTTAAGTTAAAAAAAGTTCTTTTAAAAAATATTATTTTGATACGAACTGACATATTCTGCATACTAGTAAACGAAAAACAAGATTTGACGTAACACCAACACAAAAGAAATGGCATTATGAACCCCGGACACGCCGGAAGTGAAACCACAAAGTTGCCTGCACCACATGTGCGCAGACGCCATGATGACTTCCGTCAAATCCAGAAAAGTATGAAGATCACAAACAATCTAATGCAAAATCATTTTGGGTCTTGACGACATTTGTAGATATTCTACAGCGTAGATTGAAGCTATCACAGTAGGAAACCCATGCTAATATGTTTAAAGTCGTGATATTGAAGGCAGACTATCGACTGTGACATATCTATAAGTAAGAGATGCTTGTTTGTTGCTACGAGGGACAGGAAAATCAACAACATTACACTATTCATATTAGAGATAAATGTTGTGATAGGTAGCTGATTATGTTGCATCTTTAATGTCGCATTCTGATTAATTGAGATGCAAGTCATTCTCGAAATTCTTGTATTTAAAGACATTTAGCGGCATTTCTGAATGTGAAATGAATTCAGCTCCTCAAAAATCCAACAACGGATCGATTTGAAAAAAATGACCTATTCAATAATTATGACCACCATTAAATGATCTGAAATAATGTCCCATTAAATAATAATGACTACCATTAAATATTGAACCAATTATAGATTTTGTATATATACTGTAGGTGCCTTATATTTGACTAGTGTAACTCAGTGGTCATTACAAACATGCAGTTGCATATATACTTGGTTTTGATGTCATATTTCTATTATTTAGAACAGTAATTGCGATTTTAATGATAATGGTAAGTAATTATATAAGTCGGTCAAATTCAATTTTAAACAACTTAACTGACGTTCTTTTTAAACAAGCTGTCTATTAATGTTTTGTTGTCTCATGCAAAATTTTGTTGAATTAATAATTCATGGCATTATGTAAATATTTCTGTTAATTAGCATTTCCTGTCTGTTATATGTAAGATGTTGCACTGCCCATGGTATTAAGATTAATCGTGTTATAATGCTACAGTGAGATTAATAGCCTCATGAAGTACATTGATATCCTTACATGTGTTAGGAGGGATATCAACCACTTGTCCTTGCATTATAACACTTATATCTGCTGTCATAAGAAAAATGCACCGCTGTAGAATGTAAGTCCAGTGAAAATAGAACATGTCCCGCGCTGTATAGGGTTACATCATTCCCCAACATCGTATTACAAACATGTATTTATATATGTTTATGGATGCAAAAAAATCTAACCGAGTCGTGAAGATTTTGAAAAATGTGATGGCAACTACGATCGTTATTGTGCCAGCTTGTCATCTGTATTAGCAAGATTATACATAAAAACGGTACCGTGTACTTTTAACTGATGTCACATCTAGGGGTGAAGACTTAATTATGGTTGAAAAGTATTCGTTCTCATACTGTGTGGCCATGATTTAATGACTTTGTAACAAAATCGTCTGTATTAAACGCGTAAAACCTGTAAAAGAAAATCAGGAAAAAATGCAGGCCTTGTCACTGAATGTGCGAGCTAGTTCTCAGTCGGGAGACAGAAACACACGAGTTTTTTTGGGGAAGCAACTTTCCTGGTGTTCGGTGTCCAGCCCTCTATACACTCCGTATTTTTATGGTTAGGTATTTTTCACCTCTCGTTATTTTCACCTGCCATCCGATATGTATGCTGTGATTTGTTAATTACACCTGTCGGGGTATATTTGTATGACGATACACCTGGACAATACCCAAGCATAACTGGGCATAGAAAAACACTTGAAGATAATCGGTGATACATGCTTATTTCCAGAATGGACATGTTCCACGTTTCCATCAGTTTGTCGATAACAAACCCACCCTTGTCATTCCGCCATTGATAAAAAGCTCTCGGAATCGGACACTTCCACTTCCTCCGAATAATACCTTGTCATTCTTGATGCTTGTAACCCTGTCAAATGAGTGACAAATTTGTTTTTGAAAACGAATTAAAACCAACAGACAGTTAACTGTTTGTATCGTGTTTGGATGCGAGAGGGACACAAGAAAGTCCACCTGACTCAACCTGTGGGAAAATTCAATTTAAATACTCGTCATGCATTTCTATCTAAATATCTTAATGGTTATAAACGAGTCAATGTGTTTTCCATGTGTAATGTTATCCCTTTCAATAGTAAATGGGGGAAATGCATACAAATGAGTGTACAATACGAAACAGAATTGTAATGTCATCATTTCAAAGTTTAAGAAATATGTCGGATTTTTTTATTGCATATTTTTTAATGCTTGCTTTGTCATTTTAAATGATTTGTTTAACGTTTCTTTTTAAGAATTGTAACATTTCAGTCAGCGTGTGAATGGACCACACGTTCACAAACTATTTTGTATCATATTCAATTCAATTTCTTTTAATGTTTTATCGCTCATTTAATATATTACTGGAATTATTTTGTTAATCTGTCGAGAAGTGTTAACAATGCATATCCCTCAAAATTTCAACGTTACCCCACCCATGTATCGGTCCTTATACTAACAAGTCTCCACGATTAGTTCCATACCACAGAAACGATTTATGACATAGTTAGCATATATTTGTATCATTATAACCTGCTATCATTTTTTTTATCCTTGTTATCATTGATCCATATTTCTTTGCTTCATAATATCATCTAATGAGCATAGATTTATCAAGTATTTAGGTAGCAACGAAATAGCACATTCTAATCGTGATATCTTTTCTCTCCTTGACGAGGCCAAAATACTTCCGAAATCTTGTATTAGTGTTTCTTATATGGTCTTACCTCAACGGGTTTCAATTAAATGAATCGCTCAGTTGTTAGATGGTGCGACAAATGTTGAGGACGAGCAGGTTATAACAAATGAGAGACACGAAATTATAATCAGTAATACCTCTACCTTACCCAAGCATGTCGCCGAATACTGTCAACTCATCGTGTGGGTTGTCGACTACATTTCTGTTTGCCATACAAGGATAATGTTTCATGTTTATGAGCTACTGTTCTTGTGATCATACATTTATGATGAAAATAAGTTTTGTTTTGAAGTTTTTTCTTCTTGCACTACTTGCTCTTTTTGATCAATTCAACTTTTTTTTTTCAATACACAAAATTAAATTCATTTAAATTTAATTGATTTTTTTATGTCGTTCATGAATACAGTATGTCCTTATCGTTACACCAGATAGCAAAGATTTTTTTTATTTGATAGTCACCACCCCCTTTTTGTGATTTGTGGTTATGAAATGACGCAGCACAAAGGAGTCGTAGGAAGGAAATGAAATAAATACGTAGTGTCTATTTTAACACTCTTGCATACTATTTCTAAATATGAAAACAGGATATTTGCATTGGACTTATTCACCCTTATTAACCCAAGGACCCGTGTATCCCCCAGTGAGAGTGTGTCCTCGCTCGTTATTCACTAGTTGACTAGCTCTACATTTTCCTGCAACGTAGGGGATCTAAGCAATTGTCCTTCTCCAAGGTAGACCCCATCAAGGTGGAGACCCAACCACAAGGATTCTAAACGCAGTCAGAAATATTCGTAAGAGATCCAAAGCGATTCTGGACATTTTATGGAACGAACCTATAAGGATTTAATGCATTTTATAGACAACTCATGTGTTCTGTTTGCCAATAAACTTCTTAAATCAAGAGTTTTTCTAGTGAGGGCTTAGATATGTGTATGACATTTGCACAACCAATCTGAATTAGCTTTCCTCCCCTGTAGTAACAATCCAGCCGAGCTTGCTATTGAAGTTTACGTGGGTACTCACGAGCCTGTTAGATTTCAGAACTTCCTGCATGGAAGTTTCGAACCACTTATCCATGGTTTCCTACCTGAAATGTTTCAATCTACGATAAGGACATTTTACAGACGTCATCATAATTTAATTTCCTGTATGATATTAAATGTCCTCTATAATTAAAGACTTGAGCACTATGTCTTATGTTGAAGCTGTGGAATATTCAGTCTTGTGTAGTGGCATTGTGGTGTATTTTGTCCTTGTATGCTGAAGCTGTGGTATATTTTGTCAATGTGTGATGACGCTGTGGTGTATTTAGATTACAAGTCTTCTAATGTGCTTGAAGAAATCCAAATATGCTCTATATATTCATCATTTGAAATTTACTGTTTGTGCAATTAATCCAAATCTGTCACAAATGACATTTAGGACTGAAGGTGTATTCCATAAATATCTGTATCATAAAATAGGCACTGTCCCCGTCTAAATTAACTATGCTCTTGTGTGGGTCTGGCCACAGGGACCTGAGAGCTTGTTACAGCTATATTTGGACCTAAACTTAGGTGTTCAGAGTAATTTTACTTGTTTTAGGGGTTGTTTAGATCGACTTTCGGTAAATCCGTTTATATAATCATTGGGGGGTGGGGTCATTTTTTACCGAAAATCGATCTAAACCCCCTAAACATGTAAAATTACTTAGAACACCTAAGTTTAGGTCCAAATATAGCTGTAACAAATTCCCAGGTCCCTGTGGGTCTGGCTACACATGTTACGCAGAGTACATATGTGACCATTTTGTTTGTTTGTTAATTTCATTATTTCGTTATTGTTATTAGGTAGGAATGGTATAACAATGCAATAGTATAGTACTAATGCCCTTTTCAAAGCCTGTATTAGTCATTTAAGGGTGACATGAAACACGTGTTTTAGTGTTCCTTGTCTAACACGCCTGAGCCAGCTGATGTAACCTTTGAAGTTTATTGTGTAATTTTGTTGTCTTGTAAATGACAGGTTAAACGTAGGCGTTATGTGTTAAATAATTTGTTTCTAGCTCTTAACCTGATCTTAACAGTCTGTCCCAGACCGTTCATTCTGACATATTAATTCCTCTTTAGGTTGTTGATGCGAGCAGAAAAGACACTTAAAGAGATACAATTCAGAATTATTTCAACTACTCAGTTTAGACAAAGTGTACCCTAGATATGTAGACAGTTGTTGGTAGGACTCGGGTAACGGGGTACCTGATTCTGGGTGGCAGCATGGATTGCGAGTTATTTTTTTTACTGTAGTTAAAGATAATTACCTCTACACAGAGGGCCACTAGCGTTGCGTGATGCAAACACATGTTATTATCCA
The DNA here is from genome assembly GCA_032359455.1 of Chlamys rubida. Taxonomy (NCBI): domain Eukaryota; kingdom Metazoa; phylum Mollusca; class Bivalvia; order Pectinida; family Pectinidae; genus Chlamys; species Chlamys rubida. Next base: position 20,783 of record JAUMHH010204419.1, read on the forward strand.
ATCTCAGAATTTGTTTAATGTCGTTACACTCTACCAAGGTAGGCAGGATCAAACGGTATCTCCTTGACCTCGGAGAGCTTGTTCTTTTGACCTCTAACCTTGCTTTAGTATGAGGTCAGCTAATCACTTTCACATTCTTACGTCAGGTAACAGGTCACGCCTCCATGGTCAGAGCGAGGCATACAGGTGCAGCAGCGTGCATGTACGTAATCGGTTACTCGGTGGCGAATGCCAGCAAATCCACTTTGATCAGACGCCGTGCAATGTATCTCCAGACCGAGGCTAAACGTTAATTTATGACTCTTAACTAACCAGAAGAACCAAGAAAAAACAATAAATTTCATATGTAACAGTTACATTTTAAAATGAAATTCCACATAAGATGTATGTTTTATTTCTTGCTTTACTTGATATAAATGTCCTTTAATTGGGGTTATGACGTCATCGTATACGTTAAACATACAATCGCTTCCCATATGTGTAACCCATATTTGATGCTACTCAGTTTAACAGATGATTGATTAGGATGGGCATATACCTTTTGACTTAAGTATTACAGGTGTGAATTACTAGTTGAAATACATTATACGTCACTACATTGTTTCCAATTTACCTGTCATCAAGATTTAAAGATTTAACGTGTTACTAAAAAGTATTACCTTTTTAACAACGTGTTGAATCTAAAGATTTTATTTACAAGTATAAACTACTCGAGTTTCTGGCAGAAAATAAGGAGCAGTATCCCTATGGGTTTCCATGGTAACAGAACAATAGTTTTTTATCTTTATAAATCGTCCGAAGATGTTCAACATCATAGCTCTCCATTGTATACCAACAATTATACATGTAACACCGCGTCATAAACACCGATAGTACCACGAAGACTAATATCAATTTGGACAGTTAACGGATTTGGCTACAAATAAATAGGATTTAATAAAAAAAAAAAAAAAAAAAAAATCTGATTTCCTTAATTTAATTGTCATTTTGATGAGTCCTATATGGAAGAAATAGCCATATGATATTGGAGGCACGGTAGTCTAGTGGTAGGACGTCGGCTCGTGATCCAAGGGTTGCGGGTTCGAGTCACGTCATGGCACTGTGTTGTATCTTTGAGCAAGACACTTTACTGCGCTTGTTCCAATCTACTCTGCTGTACATGAGAACGTGGTTGGGCAGTGCTAGAATTGTTGAATGCTAGCTGTGAGCGCCGAAATGGCAGCACCGGCTGTATGCTCCCTTGGGAGTTTAGAAAGATATTGGCTGTTTGCAAAGGCCCTATAACCACGGATAATAATTTGTGAAGCGATTTTAGACGACCTACGAACTAGGTTGTGATAAAGCGGTATATAAGAACCTCGAATTATTAATTATTATTATTATATGGTAAAGTAAAATGGTTTCTTTGTTTGGTTTTCTGCATTAAGTTACTTATGTTCCAAATAGGTGCTTTCTTACTTCCTATTTCTAGTGATACGATTTTTTCTGTATTAAGCAAAGCTGGGAAAAACAATTCCATTGTGAGTGTATGTCTGCAGTATTAAGGTTTACGTTGCCTCATGTAATATATTATTTCGTTATGAAACTTAATGACGTACCTAGCAATCGCTTTCGAAAGAATACACAAAACAGAAACATGTAAGCTTTCAAGTTCAGCGAGATACGTGTAAGTGTCTCAAAAACGAATCAACGGGTTGAACAAGCCAGTATCCTTCACTTGAACTTGGGGCCTTTTATCGGAGTAAATCAGATTTTTAAGCTAATGATAATGCTTATGTATACATGTAATAAAGTAAAGTAATATTGATCTAACTGCCTGTACTCAGCGGACATTTTAGTATCACTGTTTCTTATTCCTTTGTGAGGATTAACATGTGTTGATACTAGACCTTATAACAAACACGACGAGTAACGTCACCACCTGTGTGAGCACCGCATTAGAACGTGTATCGGGAGCATTCCAAACATATTTACCAGACATTTTTAACTTTTAAATCAATCAGCTTGAAAGCGTTTAATTCAAACGCTCACTTAAATTGGATGTTATTCGCACGTTTGCGATGCATCAAAAAGCACACGCCTTTTGTGTGCTGTTACTGCGCGTAAATTGTTTCCCAGTAAATATCATTCATTTGTGGAAAGAAAACATCAGCATGCGCATAATGTTTAATAAACTACACATAATAGTATTTGGATACACATTATGTAGATGTTTTACGAGAAGATGGCTGGAAAACGAGACACCACATAGGTTTTTAGATAAACCGTGTTTATGGGATAATTGTATGAGTATTTCTACACAATGTTATATCAGAGCTATGTAATAGGCCACCTGTGTAAACGTCACAGGTGTCTTACACATAAACATAACACAAAATCTAAATACCACGAGCTGAAAACAATGTTCGCCTGAATCCAGTACTGATAAGATATGAACGGACCATGGGGGAACTTTAAATAAATACGTCCCACATTGTTTGAATAAATAATTTAGAAAACAAAAACAATCACTTCACACTACAAGTATGTATTTAAATAAGCAGAAGTGAGCAAGTGAATTTCTTTGAAAGTTTAACAAACGTTCAGTACATCTTGTACAAAAAAATACTGTGAAATCACTCATTTTCGTGATATTTTTAATTTCGTTGAATTTTTTGGGTAATCTTCATCCACGAATTCATTCGCCCCCTAGTAACAACAAGATTGATATGAAGCAATTCTCCGTTTGAGGGGTTACTCGTTACCCACGAATTTATGTAACCACGAAATGGGGTTTTGCCGGGAAACCCTGAAATGTGGGTCCCACGAAAATATATCTGATTTCACAGTATCAGGAAAGGACTAGCGGATGGATAGGAAGGTAATTTTGTCGTACAAAATGTAGATAGCAGAAGGAAAACTAGAGTGATTTGAACGAGGTCTAACACCTGTTCTCCGTCCAAGCTCTTAATCGTCTATTCTGCTGAGTAATTGAAGAATAACACATTAATTTATGGTGTTATTGTGTCTAGAAGGTTAACAAGTATGTCAAAAATATACAAATATGGGGAAATGTCGAGCCTAAGTACATGTACTGATACCACGTACTGGACATAAAGCTATACTTAGTGTTCAAGAGAGTATAATACTTTTCGTGTTCCCAGATTAAGAAATGTTTTACATAAATGGCAGTTTAGTATAAGCATATATATATATATATATGACCTTGGAGAGTCAGAGACAGTGGTGTTTTCATGGGCGTTTAGTTACATTGTTGCCAGCGGTTGTTTTCCTTTCCGTGGATTGTGTAGCTATATAGAATACAAGTGTCGTTATCCTAGGTAATAAGGCTCTAATCTCTCCCCACAGAACACCTGCGAGAGTCTGGTCAAAACACAATCTCAAAACATTGTCAAACGTTTACCCTATCTGACCCTCATTCTGTTTTAATACAATATATAGAAAAATCCTTGCAGAACCTTTTAGTTTTGATAGGACCGACGTTGTACGTTTATGAGCCAGATTCATACCATTTTAACAGCTTAAAGGCGGAAGCCATTTGTCGTAAATGTTTCTAATAAATACATGTGATATATCTGACTCCTCCATTATAGTAAAATGCAAAAGCAAAATAGTCTATTTAGTCAACATAGACGAGGACCTAGCATGGAGTGCAACAGGGTCACTTTGTATATCCCCGATATCCTCCTTTTTCGTTATGTTCAATACTGACATTCGTTCTTTTCATTTCACAAATTTCCCAAGGCGACATGTCTTTTCTGTCACCAGCTTTCATCCCTGACTGTCGTAAACTTTATCTACGTTCAAAACTCCTAACTAGTGCAGAGTCGGTAATATTCCAAACGCGTGACCTAAATCCTCGTCAATTAGAATGAAAATTGGTCAAAAAATTCTTTAAAATAAATCTTACGTGTATGCTATGCTATTTTGATCTTCGATACTACTTATTCCTATAAACATATTCTTCATAAATTTATTCTAGCCCAATAAGACAAAATTACGAAAATAAAAACAAAATTAAATAAATATACATCCCCATTAAAAAGTAATTCATTATCAAAATCTTGAAAATACACAATATGTGAGGAGTTCGCTAATTGATGTGTATTTTTGTTTATTTTATAGGTTGTTGACGCTGCTGCTCATTTTACATTGGTGTGTTGTGAACGCTTCAGGAAACCAGGTAGGTTTAAAATTGATGACGAAATACACATGTTTGCTGACGTCACATGGTATGCATATAATGCAGTAAAAGTAATTGGTGTTTCAGAAAGGTATTTGTGTCACTCGACGGTTATACGTTTTGAATTGTTGCGTTAAGCGGGGGACATTTGCAAGATATATTCATTGAAATAGAATAGTGTTGTGTTGTGTTACTGATGAAACAGATGTTCCTTCAACAGGGCTTATTGTTGAAGGAAAATAAATATTCTGATATATCATTCCAGGATAATGGGGTTAATATAGGTAATATGTAGAATGATGCTCTGTATAAAGTAACATGGGTACAAATTACCGAGACGTTAGCCTTTAATTAGAACTCAGATCGTATTTATACCTCGCCTGAATTGCTCTACAATGGTACCCGCCAGCGAACACCCCGGGTCGGGGGGCACACAGCCACGAGAGGAGGTAAAACGCATGGTATTGTAGCCCAAGTCGTAAAACCGAGATGTTTATTTCGATTCAAGGTTGTAAATTGACATTGAAAGGAATTACCTTCGCTATCTGGTAATTTAAGAATGTGTTCAAAACGTGTCGAAGAGAAAAAAAAAGCTTCCACTGACTTGTCGAGTCCTTCAGTGGGTATCCTTTTACACATGATACTTTCTATCATATTAGTGAAGATGAATTTCTGCTAACGTGATAAGGAACAGATCTATGGCTCTTTCTACTTAAATGCTTAATATTTCATAATCTAATTCAGAATTTCACATTTGTTACGTTCAAAGAGTATTTAGCTAGTACGTGTGAGGATTATTATTACAAAGTGTATTTTAATCGGTTCATATTCATTCAAATTGGGAGTTTATTGTGCAGGATGACAGAGCGTTTTCATATTCATTGTTGACGTCCTTGTTTGCCATTTATTCAGGTAAACATCTAGATTTCGTATTAAGTTGCCCTACGAGGTATGCTCGGAGCGTAAAAACCACCTCCGCTTACAAGGCTATATCAGTCAGGGATAAAGTGGTATCGCAGTAGAGGAAATACAATTAAGTGTCATTTTTCAAGCGGACAAAAATGATAAATTCCTTCTAATATTTTTTTAATGTCTTGCATAATTAGTGGTCGTCTCTGTGATGTTCATATTCATCATAATTTGTGTAAACGGCAATAAAGAAAAGTGACTTTATCTGTAAATATAGTATGTCGAGCCGAACTTGCGGTATACCATGCCTCTATATCCCATGCCACATTACGTGGGAACGATCGTCTGTAAAGTGTTATCATGTGCTTAAAATTCACGAATACGAAATTGATTTTATACCACAATGGGAATAAAGAAACAATTTTGCCATAAGAGATTTTCTATCGGGGGAACAGGTATACAATACACAATTTAACTAGTCAATAGAAAAAAAAACCCAGATGCACAAGTTTGTTTGAACTGGTAAACAAGATTTACGTACAAGTGTAACACAATGCTAAATACCTGTGTCATCAATAAAATGTTTCTGTCAGTACAGCGGGATTGTACAGGTTTGTTTTCAGTTTAACATTTTATGTAGAAAGTAACATTGAATTGATGAATCGGTTTTGTCTTAAAAAAAAAGCGTTTGGGTGAAATAAGGAAATGAAACATGCTTTATTGCAGGATGCACGATATGCATTCTATAGAAATGTGGACCATTGGAAAAGATGTAAATAACCAAGTTACTGTAAAAACTCCTTAAATGAGCTTTCATTCGAAATAGATGTTATTTAAATTATAATCCCTCTCACCATGCCCGTATTACAGGTACACTTCTGGGGCCCCTTCTAAAATCTTGTGGTATGTCGATTAAAAATAGCGCCACATAAAATGAATTAAACTTATCAATCTTTTTTGAAGCAGTTCGGTTAGTTTGCATTTTCATTTTTTTGAATAATTTCTCTTATAATTATGTAAAAGGAACACTTATCTTCATGTGAGAAGTCTTGCCCCAGTCAAATAGCATCCTAACTAGGCTTATCTCAGTCTAGCTCAACATCGTAATAACTTGTTGTTACGTAAACGATGAATAACAGACGAGCTATGTGATCGTAATTTCAAGAACTTTGACTACGTATCCATCGTTTAGTATACTGAACAGTCCACGGAGTAAAACCCCTGACGCCACTAATGGCCGTTGGAGCTAGGAAGGTGACGGAGACTAATTAAAATGCGATCCATCACAGAGCAAGATTAAAAGTCTATAATGATCATCGAACAATTAATTTGCTTTTTTTATGAACCTATCTACCAGTGGATAAAAAAGCCCTCCCATCGAAATTTGACATGTTAAGTGACGCTGTGTCATTGAAATATTGATTGATTCATAGGCGATGTTAGAATTAAATTTCATCAAAGCATAATTATCAATAGATTATAATTAATTATTGAATGTAGAAACCTGTCAAATCAAATGTGGAATAAAAAGAATCCGAATTCCGACGTGAACAATTAAATCAATACATGTGTTTTGCATTGACAGTTATTTGCTTTATATGGCTTCTGTTAAATATTGATTTATATATATATTAAGATATAAATTTACCTACATAGAAGATCTTATATGCAAGTTATAAATCATTAATAATCAGTTATTTATGTCGCTAAATCAGGCTATATGATTATTGTAAACTTATTGTAATTTATTATCAATCTGTTCCACCACAAACCTATAAATAAAGATGTGACAAAAAGGTATTCGATACATCGCGCAGTCGATCATTATTCCTGTAGTACATAACTAATTTTGGAAATCATACATGAAATGGATTAAAGTGTATTTACGAATTAAATAATCATTCGGTGGTGCTAAAATCATAACCCGAGTAAATTGAAGTTAGTCAACAACCTCTGATTGTTGTTGACTGCGGACAATTGATTTTCCATTTCACACGTTGGAATAATAATATATTTAAACAAACAAAGTATAATCCGTAGTCTTTGATTTTAGCCATAACACGTAAACTCGAACCGTGTGGTACGGAAAGTAATGTCAATACATTCGAGCTTGAGAAAAGCTCAGCAAAAATGGCAACAGTCAATCTGACCCTTACAGAGACCGCAAGTCTTTTCAGAGGCTAACACAAACACCGCCAGCCTGTCTGTTATAGTTATCTACACTAAATCTTTCACGTTTTTAATCCATATTTTATAAAATTACATAAAATATTATTATTTATTAAGTTATTATGCCATGAATGTTTACAGATATTTACTGTATTTTTCCTTCTGTGCATTTTTCCAACAACATGACCTTGTTTTGAAATGTAGTTCATATGATCATAAAACGAAGCTGTGCATGCTTTGATTGTCCAGCGAGCGGTCAGTCCGATCCCCTTCATCGTAGTATTTTATTTGTCCTAAGTAAACAAACAGTGTTTATTGTGTGTAGTCCGTCGATTACAACTGAATTGTATTGTAAATATTATATTAAAATGTATATGATATGGAGAGAAATGACCACATTTTGACCGGAACTGACCGACACATAGAATAATACATCTATAGCTGACCTTGACAATAGACCACAAACAACTTTAATTGATTAAATCGTAGCATATTTTGAAACAGTTTAGACAATTTTGTAAACACATAATTATTATTGTCCGGAGCAGGTAACGTATATTCCGGAATAAATCTGATATGCAAGAAAAAAACTCCCTTTAAGAAATAGTAAGCCTGAATTACATGTCCTCAATCAATTCAGTTGAACACGTTTTGTTAATGTGAACGAAAGGATCTGACGAGAGGCAAAAACATCATTAGTCATTTCCCAAAACGTGTCTTCTAGTATAAAATAGATTTATAATTCAGCTTGAGCATTAATACTTTCAAGTTGTTACACTTCAAAACATTATTATGGGTTCAACCTAGTCCTCCGTTTGTTTTCATACGTTGTATTACTTATGGATGCAAGTGTCAAGAGGATATATTTTAGTAAAATACATTATGTACTTGGTTTACTACGATTCCCTACCTATTCAAGCTTCACATCGACCGCAATTATGTGTGTTGTCACCCAAACAAATACGTCGGCATTTTTTTCTTCATCAAACCTGAATTTAATCATATATTAATTTCTTTTTGTGAAAGATATGTGTTCATATAAATAGGTGATATGACAGAGCCAAGCACACATTTCATCATAGATATGATATTCATACTCCTTCTATAGGGTAGTCATGCAGAACGGTGCGGCTGGTATCCCTATAGTCGAATATTCGGGGCGTAATGTTTTCTGACGGGAACATGCTCTGCATTTCAATAGGATGTGTTGCGTTTTTAAACCGTTTGACCTCTTAAAATTCATTGACTACAGGTACAGGTTCATAAACACGTTTATGTTTTGAAAGATGCATTTTTCAACCGTAATGATCTGATGGTTGAACATGCATAGAATATTTTGAAAACACTGTTTAAGTGAATCAATTCCCATACTGAATGCATTAGATGTGATGAGCGCACACCGAAACACTGATATATTCTGGACTAGCGAGTCGAATTCGGTTTAAGCACTGTGAGAGGACACCCCACAAAAATAAGAAAGAAAAGGGTCTTTATATAAAAAGCAAAAATCTGAAAGTAAGATACATTTGAAAGCGATCCAGATTGGTGAGTTCACATCCTTGTCATTTCCAAATTATTTGTATATATAATTTTTACTAATGATATTCGTCCATGTAAGGATTTTACTTTTTAAAACTCCAATAAATTATTCAGCCCTTTCTGATCGTATAGCCACCAAGCGGTTTGTTTGTCAACGGTAATAAATTTCAATGCAAATATTGTATTAGGACAAGGCAGAGTTGACCCCGGTGACCCCGTATGTCAGCACATGGTATAAATTATTCAAATTTTGGAACATAAGACGGGTCCACATCCACAGAAGTGTTTTGCCTGTCATCAAGTATTAATTAATCCAATATAGATACCATCCTTGTAGAACTATCAAAATAACTGTACATTTCTTGGTAACGATTTCTCAATTGTAATTTATCCTTAAACATATGAAACATGAGATTTATACATTATTTAATGTGAATGTAGAATTGTTAACTTTCCCTAGTAGAGAAAATAATGTTGTCATATAATGTAATTCACTATTCAATTCAATTCAATTCAATTGAATTCAATTCAATTCAATAATTGTATTGCTCATTCATAGTTACATAGTAACGTCAACAAATATACAACGAAACTGCAATAGTGAACAATATATAAACTTACACAGAAGCCAGGCCCACACTCCTCAGTTCCAGTGACTGTTTTATATGTGATGGTAGATTTTTCACTTTCCCTAGTAGAGGAAATAATACAATTATGTTAGTCAAATATCTGTCACATTTCATAATGTTAAAATAATTAGTTTCATGTCATTTCTGACGAAACTGTAACATGCCCATTTGTGAAATATATTTTGACTCATTTCATAATAAAAACTTTGGAACGGAATTTCATTAAAAACATAATTCATCGATACTGTACTACTAACAATAAAGATATTTTATATAATTATCTTTTTTTTTTATTTACGACCTCTGTAAACTTTTTGAATTGTGGCGAATAGATTCTGATGCATGAACAAACTTGGACGCACTGGAGCCGGTGACGGGGCTTTTTATGTCTCAGTAAATTGATAATGTCTTCTTCAAAGCAGCTAGATAACATCCAGTGAATCCCTACCCTGTCGCTTTTGAATAAAATTATGTACATATGTCATAATCACCGATTAAAAACCGGGGATGGAATTTATTATGATTTTTATAGGTTGTTTCCCGAGAAAATCATTATATCGTTATATACATTCAAGCAGAGAACTTTAAACTATGTCCAGAATGAACAAAAATGTTTTGAAAGGAAAATCATTCAAGCTAAATATCATTATTGTAAGAAAACGAAAGATGTAATTTATTAATGCTCATATAGAAGACAAAAATACCAGGAGCGGTATCAATCAGAATGTCTGCCATGATAGGAAATAAAATCTAGGGTAATGTGGAATTTAATTGTATAAATTTCAATCCTGGGTAGCATTATCCTGCCTTAAAACGAATTCTGATGCTATCGTATTTCTATGGTACTTAATAAAGTTTCTTAATATTTTATGCACGTTATACTTCATGACATGTGCAGTCTTAAAAGTCGATGTTAACTCAAATAATGTATGTAAGTGTGGCATGTGGTTTCGTTGTCATGATTCCCATTTTAATAGCATGACAGTAATTCAATTTGACCCAGATTTAAAAAGTGGGTTGCATCGATAAAGCCAAGACGCTTACTCTTCCGGAACTCCTTGTCCTCATATCCATTTTCCTTTTGCAGTGCTGTTGTAAAATATCTTTTGTTCGTTCAAATGTTTCGTACTTTCATCAGGTTTGAGTTCAAATTCCGGGTTTGTCCAAATTTCGGTTTTATCTTATTGTTTTATTGTTTCGCTGATATTGCTTTTATAACAAGTAACTTACCTTCCGGCTCATGGAATTCTTTAATATGCTTTACTACGCCTCCGTTCTACGCCCGTCGTTAGTATCATAGGCCACGAAAGGCTTACCCAAGACAGTGTAAGGTTATCAAGGATTAGAAGGATGGGTTTCTTCGCTCGTGACCTTATTTGTAGTTACACAAGGCAAGGAAGATGGCGGACAGTGAAATGTATCTAGAATAGACCATTATGCTAGGCGTGCCAGCTATGTCCATGGAGTCCTGAAGTATAGCTCTTGTCGAATGTGTTTGTTATAGAAAATACAACACCTCCCAAAACCTCTCACAATACCTCGTTTCCATGTGATAAAAATCTCGCAGCGCGCCACCTGTGGACGAGATATTGATCAAAGCATTCTGGTTGAAAATGAAAGTAACAACATACTAAGATGAAAAGCCGAAAGTAGTGACATTTAATGCCTACATAATCTGAGATAATTCGACTGTACACAACTGACGTAGTAAGGGTCATGAATTTGGGCAAATGTCGTTGTTCGGCCGGTGCCGGGTCAGCGAAGTAAGGCTTGTGGTTATAACTGTCACTACGAGGGTCAGAGGGCTAACGTTTGGTAGCAACTGTGTTTTGAATAAGTACCATCCTAAAATGACAGGTTTGTTTTTTCTCCATCACGTTGTTACATGCCGCTGATGGTCATTGAGAATACAAATACCAGAGCAAGACAAAGAAACCTATTGTAATGTGATTTACCTGTGAAGTTTAATCTTAAGTACAGGTAATTAATGTTTTTCAGATAGGAAAGTACAAGATGGAGGCTATCAATTACACGGAAATTAGGCTTTCATTCTTTTGTCAGATTTATTATGTTCAGGTCGTCGATGATATTGTGGAAACTCTTTTTAGCTCGCAATCTGCAAAGCTTGTCTAATAGTGCACTTTAACCTGTGGGGAACAATGTAGCCCTTGGACGCTTATTTTTTGTTTTATGTAAATTAATGTCTACGCTTCTTTAAAACGATTACATGAACAATTTGAGTTAATTGCTCTCGTGAATTTCATTATCCCGAAATAACTTACCCAGTGCTGACTTTAGCAACTGTAAAGTGAGCTTACGCCTGTCTATCAAGTATCAAACGAGACAGTGTTATACAGTATAAGAAGCTTCATAGGAGACAGTGTAACACAGTGTAATACGTATTATTCGAGACTGTAATGGTGGTTAATAAGTATCAAACGAGTCAGTGTAATAATGTAATAAGTATCAAACGAGTCAGTGTAATAATATAATATATATATCAAACGAGTCAGTGTAATAATGTAATATATATATATATCAAACGAGTCAGTGTAATAATGTAATATATATATATCAAACGAGTCATTGTAATAATGTAATATATATATCAAACGAGTCATTGTAATAATGTAATATATATATCAAACGAGTCAGTGTAATAATGTAATATATATATCAAACGAGTCATTGTAATAATGTGTAATATATATCAAACGAGTCAGTGTTATAAGTATCAAACGAGTAGGTGTAATATTGTGAAATAAGTATCAAACAGATCAGTGTGATAGTATGTAATAATTTCAATATGAGACAGTGTAAAATGGTATAACAAATATCGGTACTAGACAATGCCATACAGTACAACTAGATAATAGTTTAATAGATAACTACCTTAGTCATGGTTTTAATTATCGCACTGTTATATTCATATTCCTTAAATCAGATTATTTTGAAAAGAAATAGGAAAACGAATTACCACATTGTAAATACACAAGGTAACAACCAGAACTCAAACTGACTAGCTGACACCTGTATATATGATCCGTAGTGTTCAAGCATTTGTTAGTTTCATATCTTTAACATTTTGAACCGAACATTTTTGTGGCTGAGTCTAACAATAAATCAGGTGACATCATCTCTTTTGTTCAATTAAGATAAATTTGAATATCAAAATCCACAGTTTGGTTTTGTGGTTGCCAACATTTACGAAAATATTGGCGATATTAGCGTTTCTGTTTTTATATTGTTAAGTTTCCAGCGCTAATGACAATGTACCGTGTCACCAAGTGCACCTGTCAAAGGGTTTCCCGCCCTTTGTGTGGAAAACACGCATCGTTCTTTTTTTAATGTTTACGTTGATAAGTTTTTTATTTGTCTTCTCCGATAATACTTCATTATTAACTGTATCATCCTTTAAAGAGGGGAGGTTAAGATATGTCTGTAGAAGTGTATCTGAGCGTAGTCACCGCTTATAATTGAGGATATTCTCACAAAAAAACTCCTTCGTGCGTCGGGAGCTTACAAGCATAACATTATATGTCATTTTTCATGCCACATTCTTGCATATTTTAAGTGTATCGGCGTGCATGTAAATTTCGTTTTATCAGTACATGCCGGTAACAGAGGGGCATGAAACGCCATATTGTTACCGACCACCTTAATGATGGAAAAGCTGGAATTTTGCATATTATAACAACACGTTTATCTTGCCGGTATATAAATGTCATTTATTTCTTTACAGCGTACAGAGCTGTAATTTAGCATTAATGTATGTCCAGCATTATCACATGTTTTGTATATTGCCACTTGTTTGTCGTCGTGACGGTGTAGATACATTTTTCTAAGGTGTATTATTTCATAAAACGTAAATTATAGGATATGGTACAAAATACAAACTAACAAAATAAGCAAACAACACAAAAATATGATTCCTATCACTTCTAATGAATTTTTTGACATAGTTAATGGGCTTTAAACATGTCTATTAGACTCGGTTTGATATAATTTAATGGAGTAACCATTTCGTTGACGATCAGTTTATCTGGATTTGTTTATCATCTTCACCACAAATTATGCTATTTAAATGTATTAAATGTATTAAACGAAATTCCCGCAGGACCAGTGTGACACCGATTTGAACTTTACAATATTTAGCTTTGAATAAGATGTGTCGTTTTCCTGGTTTCACCAATCAGTCCATTGCCAACAAAGGGTCATTCTAGCCCATTTAGTGGTTAAGAAATTGTGTGATCTTGGCGATAGTGGCATTCCTTGTGCCTATTTGCCGCTAGGAGAGTGTCCTACCCAGGCTAGTACCCGTAACAGTTCATTGACTCTTCTTTACTGCCGTTTTTATCGCGATTCGAAACAACCAGATGACCCGAGCAGGCTAAGAGTTGAAGTCCGACCCGTGTCCAAATACCATCCATCATTTCTAATCATAACACGTCAGTCATTCCACCTCGGTGAACACATTCTTCTGGACATGCGACATTTCTCGTGCTGAAAGTCCTTTTAAAAAAAGCCGCTGTTGAATAATTATGAAAAGAGATACTAATACGAAGCTAGTTTAATCGTTCATTGTCACTACCCTGATTAACAAGACGCTGAACCATTTTTTTTATAGGTCAGTCTTTTGGTTTTTGTTAAAACATTGATGCTGCTTTACATTTGCTACCTCGGTATCAGTTGTTACCAGTTCAGTTGCTTCAAGCTCCAGTTGTATGGTAACGCTTGTTTTTCTACTCTGCTTCGCATATTATTTCCAAAAAATATCGAAGAGTACACTAAAATACAATATTTCCTTGTTTTATTTTGCAGGTTTTTCAAATTAAGGATTTTGAAAGTGTGCTAGATACCGAAGAAACAAATCCTGGTGACGTCATATCTTCACTTTCATACCGCTACAGTGTTTGGAATCGGTGCACGCGACGCTACCTCCGCATCCGTAAACCGGGCAGGAACGGTGTTGACGCTAAAGGAGACAAACACGCCAATTACAGTAAGATTATATACCTTATCATGATAGTTATTATTGAAATATAAGATGTGTTTCAAGGCAAAATGGCTCGTTTAGATTAAAAACTGATTTGAAAATATTGCTTTTATTGTAGTTGGAAAAAAGATGATCGTTTTAGATCCATTTTCAGGATCATTTTGGACCATTCATAAAGAACGGAAAAATAAAACACAACAACATTTTTTGTTTTTAAGTGAAGATTAATTGTCGACATCCACATTTTCCGCCCTTATGTCATTGTTTGTATAAAGTGGTAGAGCATTTTTTCCTACTCAATCAAATATAAGGTAATGATAAATAACGAAATAAACATTAAACCACTGTCTGTTTATTCAGTGGTGCAGTGTTACACTTGCTAAAATTCCTCCCTGGGAAATTGGTGCAGTTTTCTATTAGAGGGCAGATGCAAGAATGTGAAAATTGTAAAATAAACTTTCTTATTTGTTCAAACGATTTTACAGACGGATTGAATACAATCGTTCCCGACATTTGTTTGCGTAATCGCCAATTACGTATAAAATGTTCCCTAAATCATCCGAGCACTGTTTACAAACATGCACCCCATGCTCGACCTCGATTTGAAGCGAGAATATATGTCACTTTCGGTGACAGTCATTATTCGGATTGGTAGGTTAAAATACAAAAAAAGTCTAAATAATAGAGGTATTTATCTCAAAATGAGCTATACGAATTGTGCCGACTTGCATAAAAACGTTTGCCAGTTAAAGGTATTTTATTCATTCAAGGTCTGACTATCTTAAGCACCGAATTCTGGACTACAGTATCAGCGGTAGACAGGGTCTCAACAATGCAAAGCTGGTATTCTTATCGAAGTTCCTCTACAACGCTGATGATAGGTGTACACAGCCCTAAACGTTCATCCTATTTCAAGCTATTGTCAATTAAATTTGATTTTGAACTAAATGGAATTTTATTTCATCAGGAGATATTCAGTCATAAAGTGTATAATCATTGGGGATTAAATAAGATCTCCCAAAGAATTTCGCTTTTGTGGCAGACAACAGGCCGTGTATTTAAATTCAAATACGAAGATTAGAGACACATAACGGCATCACTGTATTCGCGATGCCTTTAAGAAGATTAAATATTACATATATTTTCAACTTCTGACCCAATATTTACTCTACCCCTACCAAAGAAATAAAATTTAATGGAGACAATAGAAAGGGAAGAAGAAAATAAATCAGCTTCTTTGTCAAAATTAATCTAATGGAGTCAAAATTAATTTAATGGAGAAATAAGCAATGTAAATTTCGTCATATAACTATTCTTGTAATGTATGTAGGACATAACGCATATTTCAAATATAATGATAATACTTTTTATACGATTGGTGCGACTTGTACACTTGGGGGTTTAACAACAACCTATAGGACGGGAGAATCTCTTTTTTTCGTGACCGTTTAAACAAAATATGATATAAAAATACATATGAAACCTTTGGACGTATTCATACATGTAGTCCTGTCGCTGTTTCCGACAAACCTCTCCTATTTCTCTTTCATTGTTACACGTGACAAGACTACGTAAAGTGTCATAATATTATATTAGGGAAAGGTTGGAAATGTCCACGTCAAGAAGACACAAACCCCCTGCACTGTTTTGATATTATACTTTGAAATTAAACACAGAGCATCTGTTTGATAGGTCAGAAATACATTATTTGATACGTATACGGCTGGCAAGCATAGCAGGGATTCCAGAAATGATAACACTTGCTTAAGGAATATCACGCGATGCAACCAGTCTATACACCTACCTACAATTAAATTGGCCAAGTTCGTGAATCTTGTAAAAAGCGTATTAGTTTACAGGTTTAGTCCTAGGGATCATTTCTGTTGTTGTCATTTCCATCGTACATTTATGACTTAATTTCATACTAGTCTGACACAGAGTTTCCCAGGTAATTGGGCATGTTTCAGGGACTAAAGAAGCATGAGCGAAGGTGGTTGTATCAATTAAGATGCTAGATAATATAGGCGTACATTTATAGAACTAACTCAATGGCACATGTTTCATCAAAAAACGAAATGTTAAGTCATCCAAAAACTGTCCAGTCATCAAGTTTAAATACTATTCATAGCATGGAACTTTCTCATTGCATGATCTGAGCCTGTATTCGCGAAGTTGTTCTTTATGCTCCAGCATGGATGATGTGGTCACATCATATTTCTTGTACTTCGCGCTTAAATCCTGTGATTCGGTCAAAAGTCGATTATAAGCATTGAAAATAATGTTCGGTTTTAAGTCTCTCCAAACAATCTTTCCAAATCATGGACAAAATGAGCAGGAGAACGGTTCCATGAATACAGGCCCTGAAGTTCCATCCCCGATACTGTTGACATGAACGGGTAGCTGCACAACTCGACCATACACAATTATAAATAAGCTCATGTTGTCTTTCCTTCTATTTGGATGTCTTCATGTCAGTACGATTTGAGTTGTTTGTTCCTTTCCTTGTACAACCATTGTGCTACATAATGTTTTTGTTTTGCATGTTTAACTTTCCTCCCTTCTGATAAAGGAGAACATGCAAACATGTTTCACAGAAGACGTTACCAAAATGTTTTTCTTTTCCAGCCTCAATTATCATCGAATCGATAGGGCAGAAAGGCCTTGTGAGGATAAAGGGGGAGTCAAGTGGATTGTACTTGTGCTATTCTAGGCGGGGCAAGCTCCGCGCCAAAGTAAGTAGAAAGATACACCAGAACATCAGATACTGCAAATGATACGGAAAACATCTCAAAAGCGTTTCAATGTATGTTTTTACTCCATTCATCAGACAAAAGATGTCCATGTTTTGTATGAGAATGATACAACTGACTAGCTTCGGCGTTAATGAAAGGAATAGATTAAAGATATGATTGGGACATACTCTTATTTCGCCCGATCCTTCGGTATGGTTGCTAATTAAGAATATTTTTGTCATTAGTGGTATTTTTTTTTCATTTTTCTACTTCGCCTTATTATCCAAAAAAATGTAATTGAAATGTTGCTTAGCATATTACCTTATAAAAATTAATACAACATAATCTTATGTGATATCTTTGATGGATGCGTTCTGAAAGGATCATTTTGAATTTCGTATAGTACTAATGTCCATGCTTATTGACTGTTGGGCAAATATCGGAATATTTACGTTTGTTTATTATAAGATAGAAGTGATAAACATTAATCCTTGACTTTTTATTTCCTGAAAACAAATGACAACTATAAGGTGTTTGACCTGTAAGCTGAGTTCTATCCCCATCCCCTTGAAATCGTTGTTGATATTTTTATGTCCCCATCCATCAAATTTATGATACTTTATGAAGTAAATATTATTAATGAAGAACAATGAATTTAAAATCATGAAAAGGACATCATCACATTAAATATTTGTGAATTTTATTTCATGCTTGTCAAGTTCGTGCTAGTATAAAATTTAATTAAATATTCTAGCGTTACTATGCGGATATCACTTAAAACAGGCCTACTCCTATACTAAGATACAGATACTTGTACCTGATTAAATTCTAATTTTATTCAAAATACATAATCAGAACACATACCTGGAACATTAACATTTTGAATTTTTTGAATGAATGGGTCCGTGCGGTTTCTTCGTTACATGGACTGAAAACCCCAGGTATATTTATAAAAGGCAACACGTATGTCACTCCAGGACCCAAGTCCTTATTTCAACACCGGGGACAGTTATGATCAAAAATGTAATAAAAATCACCAGTGTGACAGTTTGCTTTGATATGTCCTAAAGAATTTCGGAAACATGAAGGCTGACCGGCCTACGTAATAAATCTCTATTTCTCCTGCCATAGGATTCCTCACCAGGCGCGGCTGTCGTCACAGCAGTAGGATAGTAGATAGGAGTTCTGTCTTATTTAAGATTCATATATTTGTTTCCTTTGGAAGACAGTCATTACACCTGGGCTAGTATATGTTAGCCGCGAACACCTGTGTTGTCTGACTGATGACAGCAAAAAGGTAGAAATGTATCTACAAAAATTATATTATGTTGAATTTTAAAGTTGATTTATAGTTTTGGAAACGAACATGCACCTTTTTTGCTTATATCATCATAGCCTGGTAAGACTTATCCAACACCGATAATTTACAATGTAACACCTCGGGCAATTAAAACAACATAGAAACCGCTACGTCTTCTCGCACATACCAGAATCAACCGGAACACACATTAAACGTGTAAAAATAGTAAGACGTCAAGTCGTTATACACTATAATATCTTCTGAACACCACGAAACTCGGCAGGCTTAAAACAAAATGGGAAACAAAATAGAAATGACTCAAACAGCTAAAACCGCAGTTACGAGATTCTTTAGAGTAAGACTATAGCATAATTTCAAATTGAGGAGACTGAGTGAGTCCGCGGTGGTAAACAGACATTTAATTCTTATGTTTATGTTGAGAATAGTGTCCGATACGGCAATTATTTTTGTAAAAGCGTTGATGTAAATGATTAAGTAAACGTTTAAAAAAATTAGTCTGCTCTGCATGCTATACACCGCCATATTGGACTAGGTATAGTTGATGAGGACCACACCGCCCCCCACACGACCTGCCAACATTCTCAGGGTGCCGACAGCACGCGCTTTCGGTTATCTTAAGAGTGCAATCGCAAGGTCACTCAGGTCAAATATGAAACAAAAACGTGCATCGCTTATGTGCCAACTACCAATTATAAGGGCTCGTTCTGACTTTTCTTTGCCAAATTTACTGTACCGACAATTTGAGATAAAGAATAATTAAATGATGTTTCGTGTTTTGTGCCCTCTGTAGACTTGTACACAAAGGACGAAATAAATGCAATGAATAAATAACATATTTGAATATGTTATTGGTCTTTCCGGAATAGCGACGTAAACTTTTTGTATGAGCTCAATCAAAATAAACCCCCACACATACGTGTGTGTGTGAGTGTGTGTGTGTGTGTGTGTGAGACAGGGACAGACAGAGAGACAGACAGAGAGAGAGACAGACAGGGAGGATTAAAGAGACAGACAGAAAGAAAGAAAGACAGAGGAATGAATAGACAGACAGAAAGACAGGCAAAAGACAGGCAGAGACAGGCAGAGAAAGACAGATCGAGAGAAAAACGACAGACAGACAGACATTGTATTCATGCGACAAATACATTAACATTAACACTGCATGTAGTGAATATAAAATCCCTTCAATAACCGATTATACCATTTGAAAGGCAGACAATTGTTTACACTAAACTTATAAGCCGCTTCAAATATTTATATATATTTTTTTCGGGGATGTATATTCAACAGTGTCGTGTTATTTAAATCTCATATGCATAGCGATAGGAATGTTAGTCCTTCTTGTGGGACATTCAAGCGTTTGGCTACAAGTGTGTCAAAACATTGCGGGCGATATCCTGATATGGGTGTCACTGTCAACAATAACGGTGATGATACCATAGAACCGAGGTTGATCGACCCTTTCTTACACAGTGCCGATCAGTTCAGACCCAATAGCCATTCAGAATTACTCAAGAGATAGGAGTTTTTGTCCGTGATTTCGGGGTATACATAGATGTGATAAAATAGACATTGCCTGTCAAACCCGATTTTGGCATGGAATGGTGTGCGTGAATTGTACAATTGCTCGTCGAAGCAAGAAAATGTGTCACTCGATTCGTCGAGGAATAAGGAGTAAAGAAAAAGAATGATCACCCATATACACCTCTTACTCCGCCAGTTTTTGTTCTCGTCTGAAAAGTCCTCCACCTATCGAGCTGTCATAACTCAAATAAAGAAACGACAAGAAATCTCAAAATTTATAAATGACATTACAAATTACATCAGTAAGTGAGTTGAAGCATACACGATTGAAAAAACCCCATACTGTGTGTAGAAGGTAACGACAAAGTTGACTTAAGCATGTAGCACAATAAAACGACTATAACATGTCCTTCAGAGAAAGAACGGTACTTGCAAGAGTTTTCCAATTTCTACATATTCAAGGGAGTACCCCATGTAGCTGACATTCCTTATTTGTTCTAATAGAAATTGCATATTAATCATGACGTCGAAAACTTATGAATATGTCCTTATCTTGTTTTCTGCTTGCCTTCGGCAGGTGTAGTACATTATGTTAGATTTGTGAAAATCATTTGACAATTTCGTTCTCAAAATTTGCGAAACCAATTTATGTTTGACATACTCTAGTAGCTCTACGCTATACATTTCTCAGCACCTCAGCAACGTTTGCCGTTTTTTTATCAGGCGAATTTGGAACAGGACATATAATGTCACGGTTTACAATTTCTCTATGAATTGAAAGTAAAAGAATTATAGGAGAGCAAACAGTGTCAACATGAGGTTGTACGTATATAACAGAACCGGAACCAGCACGTTAGCTTAAAGAATTAGGCGCTGTCCTTCAATGTACGTTTTAAAAGCATTTTCAATAATGCTGAGTTGATATTACATTAAAAAGAAGTGATCGCTTAGCCGCCATTATTGTAAAAAGCCTTGTGTGTTATGTAATGGCTGGTAGTCATTGGGAACCTTTATTTCCCCGACATTGCCGCATGTTTTGTGGTTTTTGAGTGCTAAATTAAGTCTGTACGCCTGTGTCGCCCGGGCTAATTATAGTGTTGTGTACATGTTATAATGATAGACCGGATCGCAGATATGCCTGCCTCTAAAGTGATCTCGACCCATATGTGTCACTCGAGTAGCCGAGCCGGTAGACCGTGGTCCTGGGACAGAATATAGAATAACCCTTCTTTTTATAGTGAGGACCCATACATATTGCACTAAATCCCCTGTCATCCCTTTCTGGGGGGCTGTTCCGGATAAGCTCTCGTTTCATGACCAATCGCTGATTTTATGTTTTTATCGCCTGAAGGTATTAAGCAGTAAACCAAAGCATGCTCGCTTGTTGGACATTTTAAAAGCGCATGAATAGGTCTAATACCTTTTTGTTAGAAGTCTCGTACATTTTAGGATCATATTTGTAGTAATAAATCAAGATAAATCAAGGATATTTTAAGCACAATTCAATATGTCCTTGTCAATTACCGATTTATGGAACGTTGGACGGTTATCAATGCATTCCGGATAGCAAAGTGGGGAATCATGGTCGAACCCGAAACGCGATAAGCGTCTAGGTCACTCTGACTACAATAGGTGCAAACGTTTCATTGAACATGCTCATATGCAGGTGTGACTTAGTCATGTAACTGTATATAAGTACTATCGAATCCCTGATCAGTTACACAGGTAGACAGACCAGGACGGACTTGACAAGTGTGTAAAGGTATTATCTTTAGGTACATGATACTCATCTTGGGAGAAAAGAGAACTAGAAAAGTAGTTTTGACCTGGTTTCAGACGAAACAATTGTATATCGACGTTAGCCAAGCCTTATAGCACCGTACTGTGGTTGTTTTCTAACGAAAATGGGGTTAGCCATACACTTGAGAAATAGTTAAATTC
This sequence comes from Chlamys rubida, assembly GCA_032359455.1. NCBI lineage: Eukaryota > Metazoa > Mollusca > Bivalvia > Pectinida > Pectinidae > Chlamys > Chlamys rubida. The sequence goes on from JAUMHH010204419.1 coordinate 42,726, forward strand.
ATTATCATTTATTAGTCAAAGCAGTTTTATAAATAGAACGGAAAACCGATTTTAATTTAGCGTAGATATGGTTCTTCCCGAATTGCATCAGTTGTGACAGCATTTGAGAAATCATTAAAAGTGTCTGAAAATATATCTTAATTTCATTTCTTTCTTTTATTTTTAGGAAAGGCATTCGGAATACTGTACCTTCAACTGGGTCGTAAACGACAACACAAGACATGACGAATTCAGACTGAGTTTGAACAGCAATTGGTACATCGGATTTAGGAAGAGGAGAAGAAATTCACGAAAGGGTTTCGGCAAACCCCTACCTGGATACCTCTACAAAACCCCCAAAATGAAGAAGTGTTTTCAATTCCTTGTAACGCCATTGGATGCCCGACCACAACAGCCTAGGCCTCCGATCGATTGGACCGATGAAGCTTTAAATAATTACGACCCAGAAGGGCCGTATATAAGATGGACAAGGCGGCACAAGCCTAGAATTCAAAAACCGCATAAACATCGGCATGGTCATGGTACGAAAAAAAATGGACGACGAAAAAATCGAAATAAAGTGAAAAGATGAAATTTATTTATTTCTCCCTAGGATTTAATCAATTACCAGTAATTTACTGCAGGCTAGACCAAAGCTGAAAACATTCCGCATGCCCATGCGCTGTTTTTGTATGCTTTATTCCTAGCAATTCGAAGCCCAAGCGGCATGGCCAGTACAGAAAAAAGGAACCTTTCGGCAATATCGCATAACATTTTATCGTTTCGTTGCGATAATACGCAAACAAAATGCAGAGTTTTGCATCGTTTGGACTCCTACGACTGGTCACGTGGTCCCATTGTGTGGAAGAATGTGTTCCAAACCATGACATCAGGCTATGTTATTGATCATGTGATCGGGAAATAAAAATCTCAACAAAAGTGCGCCATCAATAGACCAAAAGAGGTCCGTAAAATGAGCAGTGAGCAGTTCAGTGCGACAAAAGTATTGTCTTTCGAAAAAAACAGACGTGTTAGGGTGGATTAAACACCCATGTGATATGGTGGGGCTGTACCGGCCACACGCCAGATATGACTGGATCTACACTGTATATTGTGAATGGCAATTCGTATTGGATATTTTATACCATTTTCATTCATGCCAGTAAAACGTTTTCATCTCCCATTCACATAAATGCTATACATATATATATATATATATCTATATATATCGTCCGGTCATTGTCAGTACTGGATAGACCCACGTATCGGTGACAATAGAAAAACTTCATCTTTGAAAATGCAAATCCTTGAGACGCTCAAGTCAATGCTACCTCGGGTGCCGGTGATGATGACGTCATTGAGAAAATAACCACCATGGAAGAAAAAAACATGGATTAGAGTTTGGCTAAATGTCTGGATAACCTTTGAACGTTTTGATCCTATTTCAGACTAGCAACATTTACCAAACTGTCACGTGTCTCTTGTACTAGCACATCGGAGGGTGAACAGGCGTCAACAGTGTCGTCTGCCCGAGGGTCGTGTGATCACCGACGGCAGAACACTGGCTTTTTTTAGTTATCTTCAATATTGATAAAAAGTCGGTAAAACGGGTATTTAAATGCATTTCCGTATGCAATCGTACATCTGTTTCATTTTTCCAGTATAGGGGTTTCTGTTTCCATCCTCGAACTGCAGTTTTGTCAACATTGACAGTTAAGGTTAATTGTTTAGTTACTAGTAAGGTTAATGTTTATTACTAGTTACTAGTAAACTGAAAAACAACATGCAAAATGCCAGTATACATTGTAACCAAAGCTACTTCATTACTTATCCGATCAGTTCAAATCATAGGATACCTCGTAAAAATATAACGAACTAGACTTAACTGAAATATTAAGGAGTTGTGCTCCTATCGACTTCCGAATACTGTACGCTTGTCCTTTCAATGGTGACTTACGAAACGTCAAACTCTATCAAAACATAAAGTGTTGTTTACATATTGGTATCTTAACAGTAAATGTAATGTTTGAACCTAAGTTTGATAAACCAATGAAACACGAGCAGCATTTTAATGAAAAGTATATACCAAGACACTTTTTCTTCGTATCTGTATGAAGCCAACGTGTTTGGCCATGCATAACAATTCACGATTTTTGAAAAAATCAAAACAATTCTGCTATCCTGATGGATTTCTATCTTATACGAAAGCTCATAGTATGAATATCACATAAAAAGGCAACAAATTATCAGGAAATAATATGAAGTTTACTAATATGTCAAAGTCATTTTGCATGGACGACTACGAGAGATATGATTGGATGGTGTATGCATGTGTGAATAATTGGTCATCTTATCGAGTAATATATCGTCTAGTCTGTATTTAGGCTTAAATGAAAGTAGCCCTAATTCAATAACATCCTTTATAAGCATTAGAACCTGTCTATATTTAATTACTTGATTGTTCAGGGATACCCCCATGCAGCCATCGTCATGTTCTAACTGTACCACGTCTACCGTTACCTAATGGCCGCTTCACTGCCACTGTCAACAAACAATAGTAGTGGAGACGGTATATATACATATATAGAAAAAAACTACTTCTCTGAAAAGTTCAAACAATATTGATTGTTTCCTAGTTAATGCAATGAATTGTTTAAGTTGTAAAATACTTAAAAATGTACTTATTTATTGTATTTTTGTAATTTAAATTATACATAATCAAACCAATATTAAAATAATCGATCATTGTAATTTTAATTTGGAATTAAGTGTTGATTTTATTGGATCAAATGAGGAAAAATCTCTTTCTTCTTCTTTTTTTTAAGTTATCGGTTAGTTATTTTTATCGATTACTTTTGTCTGAGCGAGAGAAACACACTCCGGCCAGTATCTATATTTAACATTGTATAATAGTGGTAGTTACGTCATTAATGACGGTCATCAATGACGAATGCAATTAAAGTCTGTTTCTGTCATAATATTTTAATCATTAAAGAGGGGGTCTTTGTTGGAATTCTAAAAATATTTGATGCATTTTGGATGAAATATTTATGAAATACCGATGTTTCACTTCAAATTGAAATCAGACCTTTCGGGTCAAGTTGTAAACATTGATTTTTTTGTAATATGAAGTATGAGTGTTGTACGTTACTTACTGTTTAAGCTGAATGTATAGTAAACATCTGTTGGTCCATTATTGATTCACTGAGGTGAAATTCGAATGTCTATAGTAATCTATATATATATGCTTTTCGTTGTAAGGGATTTCCTAGTTAGATATCCTACTGTAAAGGGCATCCCTTTTACAGGCCCAACAAACCTTTTGTTTAATGTAAATATCAATTGTATCGTAACTGTTACATACGCCAAAGACATATTTATTAAAGAAATCGTGTACATACGAAAATATCTGTTTATGTACATAACGTTACCATGTCCCGTCGAGTATTGTGTATTGACATCAGTTCGGTACACAAGAGGAACGCATTAAAGCCAATAGAAACAATATCACACAATTTGTCTGTTTTCTGTGTTGATTTTACGTTGTAATAAGTGTTAATCACATGTAGTAACAGTTCGGCAGTGTTAATCACATGTTGTAACAGTTCGGCAGTGTTAATCACATGGTGAAACAGTTCGGCAGTGTTAATCACATGTTGTAACAGTTCGGCAGTGTTAATCACATGGTGTAACAGTTCGGCAGTGTTTATCACATGCTGTAACTGTTCGGCAGTGTTAATCACATACTGTAACAGTTCGGCAGTTAATAACATGCTTGTAACAGTTCGGCAGTGTTAATCACATGCTGTAACAGTTCGGCACTGATTGACGACAACTGTTGTTGAACTGGCAATTAGGATATTTCTGCTCTCAATAAGGTTTATTTGATCTAGCTCATTTGAGTATTTGACAAACGTAATCTGACTGATATGTTACGTTAAGTATTTAAGTGAATCAGATGGTATTTGTATCGGCAAACCATTTTAAAACATGACAACAACAAGGAACTAGGAAATGACGTTAACTTTTGCACCTGGAAATTTGAAACATGGACAGAAGTGTAAAATCTAAACTTTATCAGATAATGCCAAAATAACGACTCAACTTTCCCGTTAATTACTGTTTTGAAGTCTTACGTTAATTTAATCAATATCGCTTTAATGCATTCATTCAATTATTCCATGTTGCTTTCGGTGTTTTCTGTGAATTGAATGCACAATAGTATTATTATGCTAGATTTAAAATGCATGGCCAATACACACACGACTGTATATCACCTAGTCTACTGCTACCTAACGTCTTTGGGGAAGAAAGCAAATGATTGATTATACAAAAAGAGTATATTTGCTGGAGTCACAATGTTAACGCACATGTATATTTTATATATATAACATCCATGAGCAACCCTGTAAGATAAACTGAACACACACAGGTGACGCCACCTGTAAAGTATTAAGTAACACTATACATCCTACAGCTGTTTCGTCCTTCTAGGACTCATCGGTGATACTAGGGGCAAAACAGTTGGAAATCCTAATTGTTTAAACTGACATAGCATAAAGAAAGCTGTACCAATAATATCACTGATTGGAGCAAGTCAACTTGAGTCAGTTGATACCCTCTACACATATGAGATATCAGGATTTTGGAGAGGCTTAAAGACGGAACTGTACATCTTATGGTTCGAAGAAGATTTGAGAAACCGTACTGCTGTTCGACGAAAAAACCAGCAAGGGATGACAGTTTTATAAATTCAAATTCAAAAATTGTATTTGCACATTTGTAACAACACAGTAGTTTGAAGGCAAAACAGTGAAACACATACATAGACATGTACATGTAGAAACGTCGCAAAGTGATAGCTTATATTTCTATTATACATTAACATGAACAAAATAAACATGGCTTCAAAACGATCCCTATTTTGTTTACGCTTTCTAAGATGTAATGGAAGTTTACAGCAATATGCGTGTTATTGGCTTTATATTGACAAAAGAAAATCAGTCGATTTCAGGTAACCATACACCACTGAACATATTTTCCTATCATCACGTGATCTTGACGTCATTCATGCATTTTAAGAGACTAAGCATGGACTTCCGAATCTTGTAATTTTAAAACATGTACGATATAAAAGCAATCTTTTGAAAGCACAAGAGAATACCAACGTGTTATTCCAACTCAAAATTGAAGAGACTAGGGAAAAACATCAAACAAGGAATTATTTAAACACATAAATAAAGAACGAGAAGAATATGTTGAGGTTTATTTCTTTCAATAGGAATACCGGTATTCTCTTGTTTCCGGGCGGTATTGTATGTGGATACGCTTCACACAACTCTCGCTAATGGTTTAAAAGTTGACATCAAAGCATAATATATATAAGATAAAGCCACAACTACTTGGACAAGAAGACAACACAAAAAACCATGAAGATATGAAGTGGAAAACAAACACATTTTCAGTCCCCATCAAAGCAACGAAAAAAGGGAAACTAAGGGTAAGCCTAATCTAACCCACAGGACGTTCACATTATCTAGCTATTGTAACTATGCTCTGTGTGTACAATGCATGTCGACTTTACCATGTCACACACAATGATAGACAGACATGTTCATCCCATCAAATCTAATGTAATAATGAATCGATAGGGGCGTATGATCTGATTAAATACGTTAGGAAGCTCAATGTGCTGAGGTATATATATGTGTTATTTAGTAAAACAGGAAAAATTACCATAACATCATGGGGACAATGCTTAAAACAGGAGGTATGGAGTCACTAAGAGAAAAAGGATAGACACAGGGAAAATTTTACGGGAAATCAAGTAGCAGCCTGTTCACCTTTATTTAAAGGTAGACACGAATAACATGAAAAAAACCATGACTGGGGCCACAGTGGCTAAGTGGTTAAGGCGTCTGACATTCTGCTACCACTAGCCCTCCACCATTGGGTCGCGGGTTCGAGACCTACGTGGTGCAGTCGCCAGGTACTGGCCGTATACGTAGGTCGTTGGTTTTTCTCCGGGAGCTCCGGCTTTCCTCCACCGCCAAAACTTGGCACGCCTTTAAATGACCATAGATGTTAATAGGACTTAAAACATAAACAAAGCAAACGATATACATGATTAATATTGTTAGTTGAAATCTTTCGGACTACGACTTACGACAAACCTAGTATAACGTGATAACTAGCACCATGCATGATATAGGAAGTAGCAATCGTTGTCATTACCCCGTTTCTCGCTTTGAGGACCTCATATCACCTGGATTTGACCTCCATTTATATGGCTGATATCTTCGATGAAACAGAAAACGCTAAACCCTTCCGAAAAGCATGGCCTTACTTTCCTTGTTCTTTCACACGGTCTTGTTCTCCGTGTACATTTTCAAGACTCCATGTGAATCTTTACTTTTTCATATTTTGTCTTTCGTTTTTTTCAGTTTTGAATTTGAATTAAGATATTGCTGACAACGAGGTAATCTGTTGTGGTGTTTTGAATCCGAATCCTGTTGAAATGTCTCACAAAAATCACAGTAGGATACACTACGTGTCCAACATTAGCACCCAATATCCTGCCTACCTCAACAAATACGTCTATAAAATGGTAATAACTTATTACGAAATACTGCAGTTAAGTAACATGTATGAGTAAACACTTACTGACCAAATTTTTCAGTGCATATTGCGACGTTTCTATTTTAAAGTGCACATCATAATGTTCAAATAAATAACAATGCGTTGCTTCAACACTACACGTACATACACGCTGTGACAAAGCTGAAGATTATATAATGTAAATAAGAGCATAAAACTGTAGACTAGTGTCGTAATTTTTTGGTGGGAGAGTCAGTGAATCACTATAAGATGTACCACATGTATATTTCAAACCTAGCATTTATCACAATAAAACCTAGCACACAGTAGAATCTATGTCAATTTCACCGCCTTTAGACTCCAGCCGCCAGGATCAACAACCCGCATTCACCGATAGGCAGGTAAATAGTCGCATGTCCTAGTTCGTTCTGGCTGTGCTAGCAATGTAAATATTTTATACGATTTTAGATGACAAAGTTGCTTCACAACATGTGCACGCTATGGAGATGTATCTTAATCCATATTCAGATATCAGTAAATACCTTAATCAAGCGAAGGTCAACGGAGGCACTTAATTAGGTATGTATACTTACAAGCATGTAACATTACACACTTCAGATCCTCGTCTGTTTAAGTGATGTCAATATACGTTTATTTACTATAAAAAGCATCATTTTCTTAGCAGCAACATATCAAAAACATACTATATATAAATAGCACTTTTTTTCTTTTTTTCTTTTCTTTTTTATTATATTTTCCAAAATTTTATGACATAAACATATATATATATATACATACAATGTACATGGGCGTCTAGA
>JAUMHH010204420.1:0-28470 GCA_032359455.1 Chlamys rubida
CTTTGATATAGTGATTATGTGTTAGTCTCGTGGGCTTATATCCTCGCCCTCCTTTGATATAGTGATTATGTGTTAGTCTCGTGGGCTTATATCCTCGCCCTCCTTTGATATAGTGATTATGTGTTAGTCTCGTGGGCTTATATCCTCGCCCTCCTTTGATATAGTGATTATGTGTTAGTGTGTTAGTCTCGTGGGCTTATATCCTCGCCCCTCCTTTGATATAGTGATTATGTGTTAGTCTCGTGGGCTTATAGGAGGAAAAGTACGATATTATCCGCATATTTTTTTTTCGTATTTTTAAAAGTGTTACTGGTGACTGATGTCATCTTGTCGTTCAGGATGGTTCAGCTAGCCTTATTGATTGACTTGTCTATGTCTGCCAACTTTATTTGTCTTTATCCTGAATAATTGAACATCACAAGCAACGCTACTGGTTTTATATACCGTTTTGGAGCTGTGAAATGCCCATGTCTCGATACATAATTAATTCAACTGATGAGTCGGTGGTGTTAGTCAGGACTGTCTGCTGATAATGTAACATAATTGTGGTGTGTTGTGAAAAGTGTGTGATAGATTATCACAGTACTCTATAAGCATGACTAACCCCAGTATATATATAAATGCCCCAGGCATTCCACTGTGATAAGACCCAGGTGTAAACGCTATAGGTAAACACAACACACGTGGCATCTACTTCTGTGCAATTCGTTGTTGTACATGCCGCATTTATGTGTTGGCTACGTTAAGAATTTCTGATTTTAATTCTTTCTAACAAAATTTATGATATAAAAATATCAAATGATATCCAGGAAGTATTTGCTTTTTGTGGTTTATAAACTTACCATTGTGTTCAAATTTGTGCAATGAGGAAGTAAGCGACCAGGATACAAGAGAATGCACATTTATATACATGCTGACGGAATGTCGTAATGATTCACAGTTGTCTTAGCTGGACGTTTAAACGCGATCGGTTTATTATACAAATTTTAAAATGTACATGGCAGTTCATTTTCAAAACTCATCGAAAAGTATATTTATTTTTCATAAAGCCGCATACTTGCCAACTTTTCAAATTTTCCACAGGTGAGATTCTACACGCTCAAAACTAAAACATCAATAAATTGTGTGTATTTAATTACCCCCTAGAAACAAAATAACACATTGAAATGGTATATTTTAGGGAAGTTTTAGAAATCCACATACAAATGAAGAATTCAGTTACTATAGGTTCAAAAAACAGGAAAGACCAGTATTAACATGTGATTTCATATTTGAAAATGCAGTTCATATTTAATACGTTAATATTAAAGTAGCTACCACCAGATACCGACTCTAGCATTCTTGGAAATAAGAATTGATACAAATGATTATGTAAACAATTATTAACCAATAATCAGAAGAATGACATTAACACATTATATCAAGTTTGAAATCAACCATGAAACTTAAGTGAATGAAACACTAGCTGAATCTTCGTGGAATGTAGAAAAAATATTTCAGTAACTAACTCTAATGTACAGCCAGGATTTCCAATTTTATGATCAGTCGCATATTGCAGTTAAAATTTAAATAATAAAAAGAATGCCAATTGCTGTTAGAAATATAGCTAGCTTTGGTGATATAGCTAGCTATAGGGTGATATAGCTAGCTATAGGGTGCTCTAATATCAGACAGACATATCTAGAATCAGACATCCAAGTGATCAACATTTTTTGAGTTTAACTTTTTTCTAAATAATTCAATATTCTGGAGACGGGGGCCAGTCTAGGTGCTCTAATATAGCTAGCTATAGGGTGCTCTAATATAGCTAGCTATAGGGTGCTCTAATATAGCTAGCTATAGGGTGCTCTAATATAGCTAGCTAAAGGGTGCTCTAATATAGCTAGCTAAAGGGTGCTCTAATATAGCTAGCTAAAGGGTGCTCTAATATAGCTAGCTATAGGGTGCTCTAATATAGCTAACTATAGGGTGCTCTAATATAGCTAGCTATAGGGTGCTCTAATATAGCTAGCTATAGGGTGCTCATGACAAGGCAGTGTTGTTTCCAGAAGAAGTGTCAGCATGCTATTTGTATCCTATTTGATGTTTTCCAATGTTTTATGTCTATAGTTTAAGAAATCGATATCAGTATCTCCCTTGCTTCTCGATCTGACTTAAAAAACATTGAGGGAATCATAAACTTAACTGAGGTGAATTAAGGTATGGCATCGTTCACTAACTTGTTTGTGACTTCATATTAACGTGTTAAGCTAACTATATGTGGTTAAACAGATGATTGTGTGACTGGACGCCATCCTTATATATACCTGTTGAAGGGGGATAATTATAGGGAATTCTACCAACCTATACATCATCGATGGCACACAAAGCAGGGAGGGACCTACAGGGCCAAGCATCAGAGGTTTTGTAAGATTTCTGCCTCTATAATGAACTGTGATTTCCCTTGTCATGATTCGCCTGGTAGTCGCAGTGTTAGCAGTTTGGTCTCATTAAAATGTCGGGTACCTAGCTCGCTTCCTCTGGAGTTATGTCAACAGTCTAACGCATGGCCAACAGGACATAGGAACGCTCCTGTAATGTCTTGTGTACCGCAATACAGTTACCTTCATTTATTTGTAGATCTATGACATTGTATGAAGTGATGATGCAGGCATATATATGCATTGGCATGAAGTTATCTTGGCCTATCAAAACTGAAACATTGGTTCTGTCATTTTTTTTTTTTAAAACTGAATGAATTGTTTAAAAAACACTTGCAATAGTTTAATGTTGAAAATGCAAGTATTTTTTTGTGTTTGAGTAATGTAACCTATACCAGCCTATTTTGTGGGAGATTTGATTTATGTGATTTGTCACCCTTTGTTAAAGGTTTAAAACATATATGCATGTATACAATAAGTAAAATATATATTTCAGCCTTTATGGAATCAACCAAGTAGACTTAAACCCCCATACAAAGGTACAATTCTTTAATAATTTGATACAAAAAATGGCATTATCACTGCAGGGCATCAGTTTGCCATGAATACCTAGGTACCGCATTACTGTCTCCTCAAAGGTTTGTTTATGTACTTTAATATGGAAGGAACACAACACAGAGGTGCCTTTGTTGGGTGTTACTCAGTGGTAGCTAACGCATAACATTCATTACACGGCTAAATGTGAATATCCTGTAAACCATCTTGCTGCTTGTTAACCAAAACTCAATGTAATGGCTTGACAGGTGAAAACCAGAGTGCCAGCTGACAAAATTTATACCACAGGACCGTGCGACAATTTCAGAAAATCTTTGCTGAATGCACGCTCCATAGTCTCCTTTCTTTGCCCGTCCTCTCTAATGCTAATTTCCAGCTGAGCCCTCTTTAGGGGAATGCATACCCTCCAAGTTAGGATCCAACTCGTGTCATTTGGGGCCAGTGTACGCTTCACCCTCTGGCTGGTCAGCTTCAATCCTGTAACAAAATATTTACGTTTGTAATCTTAAGAACATTTAATTTAAAAGAAAAGTCAATACAAAAATATTGCATGTCAAATGGTTGAATTTAATTTTTAGAAATTCAAGTTACAAAAAATTGACGGTGTATTATTTGCTTAGGATGTTGATATCTAGGTAAGTGGTGGAATGTGACGGACCTGACTACAGTGTCCATCGGTGGTGGTAGTCTGGGCACACACTTCAACCTTTATCCTCACAGACAATCCCCGCTCAATTTTTCGCAATCAACAAAAAGCTGACTTTCTTTACTTGAATAGACAGGTGAATTTCACAGTTGAGTAAAACGTTGAGTGTGTCGAACAACAGCCTATACTTGTGGCCCCAAAGCTCACAGGGCAGGCTTCATTATTCAGAGTTCATTCTATCAGTTTTAGCCAGACATGCAGTTTAGTTTGACTTTGGAGCAGGTGTTACTGGGTTTAGTGAGGAGATTGGGAGGGTCAAAGTTCATGCGTCTAATTGTTCACACGTGGTGACATTCCACAAAGGATATGAAGGGTAAGTCCTCATTCTGCTGTATAGTCTAGGAGGATTATGGACAGATTTTGTCGAAGATCACAAATTCCTGTTCCATTTTTCAAACAAGTATGGACAGTTATTTTTGTTGAATTTTGATAGCTAGGATCCTAATATAAATTGATCACCCGTACAGTAACTTTTTATACCCAATGCTATTTTTTGATGCATGACAGTCACTCGTTAAATACATGGTTTTATTGCACTGCCTGCTTCATTTGTACTCTGTGTGAATGTCTCTGCGCAAGAGTTGGACATGTTGACTATTCATCAGTTTATTGGTTATTTATCAAAGTCATCGTGACATATCACGAATCGCTGGCAAGCTTTAATAGGTTCAATTAGCAGATTGATCTGGTTACATTCCATACAACTTCACAGCAGTGAATGCTAGCTGTCCCATGGGCACAACGGAATTCTCATTAATGAAGTCTGTCATGTAAACTGAAGCAACTTATTATTTCCCATAGCAATCAATACATCTCATTACAAAGTAGTATCTAAAACACCGATCGTGTTTGGTCGTAGAAATCCACACCACACTCCAGCAGGTTTCATTGTTCACAGTTCTGGTGTTGTGATATTTTCATCAGATAATTTTATTTTGACGCTGAAATGAATTCTTTACTCTGTTCCTATTACAGCCAGTATTGATTGCAGCTTGCTCGCTGCATTCCGTGCATTCTTCAAAAGTTCCAACCTTTTTCCTTCCTCAATTATTGGAAATTGCTCAATAGAATAATTGATACCGTTACTGAAAACATGCGAAGCAGTTTGATATTGAGTACTTGACCTGTACTGTTCATACATGTTTGTATGGCATTATGTAAATATAATTGGAAATACGACCCGTGGACTTTCATATTTATCAGAATGTTCGGTATTGAAGGTTCTTGTTTCCTATACACAAGGTCATTTATTGTTCGAATCATCGTTTGGTCCACACATTAAAATACCCCTATTACTTGATAAGCGAAGGCTGATTCAGTAAATAGTGGTTTTCCTTGGCCTGTAGGTTCGGACCTGATCTTTACTTTTGTGGATTTCATAACTCGCTCATAATTGTAGAATTTTTAAAGAAATTTTTATATAAACTACAATTTTAAATACTATGAGGTTTTCAAATGCCATTCATTCAGCATTAAGAAAATATTAAAAATGTTGGACATTTACCAAAGTTTTTTGACGGTTGTAATATTAAATTAGTTTGGTGTCGTGCTACATCTCACTGTCAGAACAGTGGTAACTAGTACTCAACAAAGACAGACTTAATACTGAAATATTTAAATAAAAAAAAAAAATGAGAGGTAATCATCTATCATAATCTGTATGTAAAGACTTGGGGTCTAAAGGATTACATAACTAACAATACTTATAATAGAGTGGAGAATTAAATCAGTGTCTCAGAGTCTATTCCTGTGCTTATTATTTAAAAGACAGACATTTTGTCTCTGTAAATGGCAGCTACCGTTAAATTAAATCAAATACCTAGTAAACCATCTAAGCTTGAAGGTTATATTGTCCAAAATAGTTTTTACTCATGAGGATCTTTAATTGAAACAATTTACGGTACCAGGGTAAATTATATTTTATTACTATTCTTAAAAAGCTGAGAAGCTAGTATTTTTATTAGGTGGGGAACAGGGGAGGATTAAGGGAGTTTTGATGGGCCTAAGGAATCTGTCCCCTTCAAAAGCTATCTATTCAGTGTCTAGTTTAACCTCAGATCTTGAGTTTAGAAACTGTAAGAAAAAGAAAAAAAGAGTTAAATAAAATGTTACTTATTTTATTTATTTGTGTATTTTCAGGGCGAACTCTCCGAGGAAAAGCGTTCTACAATGTCCACGGAAAAGTTTACTGTGAAGAGGACTATCTGGTCAGTGGAAGTTGCACTAGTAAAATCTTGGAACTACTTTTATATGTAGATATCAGAATGGTGATGTTGAGGAAGACAAAACAACCTATACATTTCTTAGATTAAGTTAGGTAGCAATGGTGAATGTGAGTGAAGGAGGATAAGATCTAAGTAATTAACCAGTGTAGCTCTCCACTCCACTCCTCTAATGATACCACACCTAAGCTAACTATCAGTTAAATGCAGCAGCAACTACCTGTTTCCACTGTAAAAGTATTGATAACTTGGCAGGAAATTACCTCACAATGCTGGATTCAAATTAAGTAGGTCAGTTTTACAAAATATGATTATTTTAACATTGTTTGTTGCTTTATAGATGTTTTTAATCCCAAATACAAAGAACTTATATTGAAATTTTGGAAAGATCATTTCAATTTCTATGTTACTTTCGGATGTTGTAAAGCTGTTGTGTTTTGGACATTACTGTGTTAAATACTAATATTAACACTTGTACTTACACTAAGTTGTAAATGATGCGCTTTAGGTGTAAATTGAAATGAAAATGGAACCAATTTTCACCTTTCTTTGACAGCACCCATGCTTTGGACTTTTTTGAACGAGTTATCTTTTGGGCACATAGACACGTTTTTGTGGGGATTGGCACTAATGGTTGTCAGCATTCATCAAATGTCCTGAACAAAACCTTTAAGTAATCATTATTAGGAGGTAACCTTGGTAATCCTATTTTGATAATTATAAAGTAATAAGCGCTGCGTTTCAAAAATAAACCACAAAAATTTGTGGTTTGAGCTGTGTTTTTATACCTTTTGCCATCAAAGATGGCCTATTCAAATAAATTAGCTGCATATTTTGACGTCTATCTTTGCATAAATCTTTCCGGCTCGTTTACAATATCATCATAAGGATAATTCTTCTCTGGAAGAAACAGAAAACAATTACAGGTGCTGGTCATTTAAACATGGGAGTTGACGGATGACAATAGAGTCCAGACATATCCCCCGACAGTAGGACTCCTAACCCTCCCAGTCTCCCTACTTCTCCTTCCTTCTCAGGAGCGTGTCTCCCTACGCGTCTCCCTACGTGTCTCCCTACGAAGGACCCCGAGGAAACAAACATGTCAGGTTATCTCTATACACCCAGCCACCTAGCCACAGACAAAACAATATTTGTCAAGTTCAATGAACACTAATAACTTAATGTTCCACTTTCCACAGTTGACTTACTCTACCCTGAAGGTTCTATTGTAAATATTAAAAGATTTCCTGGGTGATTTCGTGTGTATAGTTCAGAGTTAACTAGCCAGTAATATAATGGGGCTTTTTTCTGCTACTAAACTTCGAGGTATTCACTATTGACAGAATTAAATCAAAGTTTTAAATGAAAGCGATGAAATGAGCGTTAAGTTGGAGTGATAACATCATACCTACATGTACATTGATGAAGTGGTGGATTTACGTATGAATGAATGTTTTTAAGAAATCAATCAATACTGAAATATCCCAAAGTAGTATATTAAGTCTTTCAATCCAGAAGATGTCATTCTTTTGTATCATTTAAAGGGTCATCGGTGCTTTTGCATTTTTTTTACTGTAAAGTGTATATAATGTATCGCTATCATTTCCAACGTACCGTTTGAAATTGTTTTTATATCTATGATGTAGCAAAATCCTTTGTTAATTGTCCCGTGTAGGATTTGAGGATGATTGTATACCAATATGGTTGCTACCATTTCCCCCTTCCATACTTACGCATATTTTATTTCCAGGTCATTTACTTAATTTCTAACCCTAGAACTGCGAAAATATAATATGAAGATTATAATACAAGACCAACTTTGTCAGTGTGATACATTTGTATATCCCTGGCTCTTCACTAAGTGCTTTGTAGGTTATACAGGAATATTTATTTCACAGGTAGTGTAATACTTATTAGTTACATCAGGGCCTTACGTGCCAAAGGGCATAAAGAGCATAGGTGAGGTGAGGTGAGGTAATTCTTAGAATTGGGAAGGGGGGGTAATCATTCTACAGGAATACTTCTGCCCTAGGTACTGCTGTGGTTAAACTGAGTAGGGGTTAGAGGGGTTAAGAAAGGAAATTGAGGTACAAATTAACAGTAATATTTACTTCTAAGTACTTCAGTGTTATCTATAGAGGAGGTAGGGGAGGGTGATAGTGCTTCTACAAGAAGGTATCATAATGTTTAAAACCAAGGAGGGGAAGGGACGGGAGGTAATTTTTACATAACATGTTTGGCTACAGGGACCTGATCATGGTTAGGATCAGGTGGCGGGGGAGGGAAGAAAGGTAATACACAAGGATATATTTCTAGCTACTATTGTGGGGGAGGGAAGACAGTTAATACTTACACAACGATATATTTCTGGCTACTATTGTGGGGGAGGGAAGACAGTTAATACTTACACAACGATATATTTCTGGCTACTATTGTGGGGGATGGAAGACAGTTAATACTTACACAACGATATATTTCTGTCTACTGGGGATCATAATAGTGAGGATATAATGTCTGGCTCCAGGGCCTGCTTGTAATGCTAGTAGGATCAGGAGGTGGGGGTTAGGGAAGGGGGGTTAGGGGGGGAGGGGGTTCAATGTAAACATGTGCCACTTTAGACACCTCTCACATTCCGATCTAGAACAGGTGTACCGAGATCCTGACGGACATTTGTTTGTATTTTTCAGTACTCTGGGTTCCAGCAGACAGCAGAGAAATGTTGTGTTTGTGGACACCTCATCATGGAGATGGTGAGTACAGCCTGTCAGATCTGCTATAGCAGTGTGTTACATTCCAGGAACAGGATCAATCCAGCTGTCAGGACATGTAGTTAATATCAAATAGTAGAAAGCTGGTCAAAACTGGGTTTTTTAAAGTGAATGTCAACTTCCTGGCTGTTTGTCACTACCTGTGAAACAATTAAAATATCATTCGACAATAATTTTTAAAAAGCTTTGAACCTTATTGTATATAAATATCCCTATTACTTTTTACTATAATACAGACACCAGAGGTCTGTATATCTCGGATTCATTTGCTTGTAAATGTGATATATTTAGGGGTAAAAGACTGACAGACCTGAACAGTTATTGTAAGCCTTGAAGTTTGTTACCAATGATTGGCAGAGCAGTACTAGGTCTGACCCTGTTTTATAAATGAACAACTGGCACAATTAAATCAAACAAGCATTAAACAGTCCTAGCCCTATAATATTGTGTACGCAGATACTGTGATCAACCATGTACTGTAGTCAAGCTGATGTTTATAAGACTGAAGAGTGCTAGTGTGGGGATGATAGGGTAGAAATGGTGATACTTACAGGTAGTACATCAGTGCTAATTATATATCAAATAGACAAATACACTGTGGTCACCACCCCCACCGTGAATCACAACTGTAGAGTGTGCTTGGATGTTGGTGGAACTACAAGCTGGGAACAGGTCCAGTCTGGGCCAGCCTCCCAGTGGTAAATCCAAGGAGAATCTCAAAATGTGCCAAACACTGTTTTGTAGCTTGTTTATGTAAACTGGCCAAGATAACACATGGCTGGATGCCATGGTTACCAGTAGATCACAATTGTGTTGAATACTACAGAAACAGGAACTAACAACTTGTTGATAACAAGATCATAAAATGATAGTTGCAATATTTTGTCTTCCAGAATTTGTGAAGGAAAAAAAAAAAACTCTTGTGGAATTAAGATATAAAACATTTTTTTTGCAAAAAGGTTTCTTTCACAGTCCATCCATCAATCATTTGCCACTTATTTTTAAAGTATTAGCATACATGATATAAACAAATGTGTAGATTTCAACATCTGGCTATAACCAGCCTTATGATGGATAGAGAAAATAGCTTATTGTAAAGCAGCTTGTAGCATTACTACCAAGCTAGTACTGTATACCGGAAACTTTCACCTTTGAAATCAATTTTGCCCAGTGTTAATTCCGCCCTTCACATGTATTTCTATTCACTCTAATGATAATTTTGCCCTCATTTCAGAGGGCAAAAATTAAACTGTAATGAAAATTTCCCAGTATATATTAAGAAATTGTAATTCAGAATTCGTAAAGTACAGTACAGCTTAAAGGTATATGGGGAAACTCTAAGCTAACAAGTAGTAAATTCTACAATGATGGCAAAAGTTCTCAAAAACCCAAATTTTGATCGATTTATTTTCATCTAAGAAAAGTAGTATACAAGGAGCTTTGTTATAACAAAATTACAGTGATTCGCTATGCTATTTAGGTGATTATCAACAGGCAAAACCTGCATGTTGAACAAGAGTAACAAAAGATCTGAGTCGGCAGCCCTTGAGGCTGTAAGCAGATGAGTTGTATTGGTTAACCCAAATCTATGGCTACTTTTCTCTGAGTGATGATAAGAGAATTATCAGGTGGACGTTTATAGCTAGAGGTAATACTGCAGGGTAGTACTGCACTGTATTGTTGCTGGTCTGGATGTGCATGTAAGGCTGTCATGCATGTGTGCACACACGGGAAAGCCAGGTCTGTAGGTACAGGGTGGGAGTACAGGGCAGCAACTGGGCAGCCCTCCAGTATATAGACATGGATTTCTGTCATAGTCATTACTAACAAACATCACCAAGATTAGTCACTTTAATGGTAGATAATAAAAACCCAGTGATTTTGTTTGGAATTTGTATGAATCATATCAGATCCACAACAGAACATTAATAAGGATACATGAACTGATTAAGTAAGATAATACTATTCTGTCAAGTGAATATGCTCCATTTCATGATCATTGCGTATGATTTAAAAGAATTAGGAAATTTGGTATGAAATAAGATGGTTGGTCTGATTAAAGAACTCCCTATAACAGATTTACTCTGAACTCATTTTGTCTTTTTACCATTATGGTCACTTTAATCAATTAAGATTCCTCTGTGACGTTTGTGTTTTGTTTTACCAATTCCCATATATATGCCACTTAATATATATTTGTATGTTTTACAATAATACCTTGACCTTATTTGTTGATCTTTGTTTCCATGTCTACATACTTGTAACTTGTATAGAGTAAATTACTGCACATATTTGACCATTGTTTTCCACATTTCATGCGAAAAATTATATCATGATTTTAACATGCTTGCATATAAAATAGCCGTATCTTTTCACTTGACCATTGTTTTGCAGATCCTACAGGCGATGGGGAAGTCGTACCACCCTGGCTGTTTCCG
Source organism: Chlamys rubida (assembly GCA_032359455.1). Taxonomy (NCBI): domain Eukaryota; kingdom Metazoa; phylum Mollusca; class Bivalvia; order Pectinida; family Pectinidae; genus Chlamys; species Chlamys rubida. The sequence goes on from JAUMHH010204420.1 coordinate 11,110, forward strand.
ATGCTGTGTGTGTAATGATTGTCTTGACGGTGTTCCCTTTACTATAGATGTAGATAATAAGATCTACTGTATCACAGACTACCACAGGTATGTCCACAACACCTTCACTTGGTATAAAAAACTTCAAAACTCAAATCTATCATTGTTTAGTTTAAATCTATTTTTGTGTCGCCAGCAATGCAAAGGTGATATATAGGGATCACGCCGCCAGCGTTATCTATTGAAATGGTTTCTGTGCGATAACTTGTCAAGAAATATTTTGACTTTCTTGAAACTTACTAAACATGCTTATATGGTATTAATTTCTTGTTCAAGTTCAATTTTGACCCAAATCTGATTTAATTAACCCTTTCACCCCGATGTAACTTTAATAAACTCTACCATGCAATGATATGGATAAGTCCATTATGGTCTACAGTGGTGAAAGGGCTAAGCTGCCAGCAGAGGAAGGTGACAAATCCACTTCCGTGGAATTCTTGTTTTGTAATAAAGTACAAAGTGATTAACCAATTAATTATATCGTCTTAACTGGTGATTTGCTGTTATATGAATGGTGCATTGTTCTCAGGTTTATGGACTGGCCTTCCACCATACCTTTCAATGTCAACCAAATAGATGTGTCACTTGTTCAATGCAGTTGGTATTTTTAATATGACCGACATTTGTGTGAAGAATAACCTTCTTCACTTCGTTATGAGAAATTCCAACTCGGCATTGGTAGAGTTTCAAGGTTAAACGCGCGTTATATTAAACAAATTGCTGTGATACACTGGAGATGGCACAAGGCGATACATGTCTACTACAGACCATTGCTGGTGTGGGACCTAAAGTTATAATGAAAAAAGTCAGTGCATGACCTGTTAGAGAAAGCTATCCCTTCGGTGTCAATCAATATTGCTGGTATTTCTGTGAAGTAGGGTTTTGGGAGTATGAGTCATTGTTTAACTTCCACTGGTGTTGATAAAAACCAGCGGGATATTTGGTCTGGACCTGGTACTGTTGTGGTCATAGGTAATGGAAAGTTTGGTCAACAAAACGACTAGGCTCACCTCAAAATAGGAAATTGTGTTAAATTTAGAAGTGGATCATAGAAGTGGATCATTCTGTGGTAATTAAACATGTTAAATCCCCTAATACATGTCTGTATATATTTGTTTTATTGGGGAGTGTTGACTTGACCATGTTGTAGGTGTCTTATCTGATGTTTACAGTGCAGTGTTATACAATGTGCTGTAGTTGGATGTACTAGACAGTTTGAATGAGAGACATTTTGTTGTTTATCTGATGGTAGTAGTGTTAAAGGGTTATTTAGTTATATCAAATGGAATAACTGTCTACACATGTGTCTAATTAGTGCTAAACCTGGGGAATTGCACCTTGTGGCATACTTGTGATTTGACGGTATAGGTAATTAAGGAAATGTCTGTAATTAGTCGCTATGTTACTGACTAACTCCTACTAATTATAGATCTGATGACGTATATATCCACGCTACCAAAGCATTGGTGTGACTGATACAAGGTTAGATATGAGTAGATCTAGAGACTTTCAGGAATATTTCTGTCTACTACTGACTGCACAGTCTTATAAGTTATGAGTACTTCACAATTGATAGCAAATCTGTTTGAATTTTTTGTGAATGTAATGTAACCCATCTCATTTACAATATGAAACAAACTTTCTCTGCACATTAAAGCTAACAGCACTAGCTAGGAAGGATGTGATTATTTCCTGAGATGATGACAAAAAGGGACATTCCAGCGGTAGCTATTGATAAATAGTGTCACTTATCAGACTCGAGATAATTATAGAGAAGGAGGTATTCTGTACCCGCCAGTTTAGATAAAGTTGGCTTGGATGGTTGAGAGAGCCGTGTACAGACAAAGATTCGGTGTGTCACATGATTTAATAGATCTGTGACGTTACTTCTCTACAATTAGTTGGATTAGAATGTTTCACTCCTTTGAAACAGGTCACCTAATATGGCCGCATTGAATTCCTAGTTTCAAAGCCGGGAGATAACATTATATTTTTGTGAGATTAGGCTTAATTTCATTCCATTAATTTAGTCCAAGTACAAAATAGGGAAAAAGTTTTGCTGTTTTTAAAAAGTCTGGTGAACAATATAATTTTAAGCGGGAGTGTGAAGCACTCTGTATAAGGTGGCGTGTATAAGTAGGGAGCACTGTACTTCCCCTCCAGTATCACGGGTCAGTGCAGGGTGGGAATGTCACATGAGGACAAAATAAAGCCGCTACCTGTGGCTAGGGCTGTAATGCATTGATGCAGTCAGGGGGTGGCAGTCTAATGACTTCACACCTCCAGATCTGCTGTGCACACCGAGGGTGATGCCATTTTCTGTAGTAACACGGATCAAAGGAAGCCGAGCAGGGATTGACAAAATCACTGGAAGTTCTATCCCTGATGACAGGCCGAGTTTTCATGGCCACTGACTTATCACTTGACAGCCAATTTATAACTGGAGATTTTTCACGCCTGACTTTTCCCTGACACCAGTTGATGTAGGAGACATTTCATTTGCCTCCATAACAAGAGACCGCATGCTGGGGTGTGCTAGAATACATACTATTTTGTTGTCGTCTGTCTATTTCTCACTAGTGCTGCAGTCTGATTCTTGAGTTTCCTCTATTGTTGGCGATAGGCATCTTATAAAGTTGTATGATTTTGATTTCACACCAGATTGAAGTTGCAAAACAAGATATAAGCAGATTAGGAATGGTGATGTATATGGCCTGTGTGCTGTAACTTTTCTATTGTGAGGCTACTGTAAGCGATTTATTGACGTTAGTTTATTGACTTGAAGGTTTGACACTGTATATCCATTCAAACGACAGTGGAACTTGATATAAGTTTATTCATAAGTCCTGGTATCTGAAAACATGAAGACTTATCTTAATGACCAAGATACTACTTCAGAGTGAATATACTTAAGATTATCCCTTTCACCCCTTTGTAACTTTAGTAGACTCTACCATGCATTGAGCTGGATGAGTCCATTATGGTCTACAGTGGTGAAAGGGTTATTGTAGATAACCCTCATTTTAATGAAGTGGTTTTCTTTAGTTTTTGGGATACACTCTAGTCTTAGTGTTATTCACACTGACTCTGGTACCGGTGTATTGTATTAGTTAAGGATATATGCTATGTTACAGCAACATCATTTCAATTCCAAAAGAGGTCTACAACAAAATCTCTCAATACCTTGGATGAAGGATAACTTGGACTCCATTAATAACATTTGAATCACCAGGTGCTATTAATTATTTGATGAAACATCAAAGTTAATATAAGTTGGATACCTGGTAATATTAAAATATTGAATAGTGGTACTTAAAAAAAAAAGGAAGGTTACTATAAAACAAGTCATATGTATTGTGTATAAGACAGCATACAGCCTTAACTCTAGCACAAATTGCAGGTAAAATGTAACAGACAGCTGACATAATACAAGTTTGTTAAGGTGATGAAGTTAGCTTGGTAAAACTATTTCTTGTATCTAAGGAAGTATGTTAAATTTATATTGTAATAAATTATGTGTGGTAGCTAGAGTAGAGTAAAATTTTGTTTGGCATGGCAATGGGCTGTTTCCACTGCATTTTGAAACTTAGATTGTTGACTTTTTTCTTTGACTTTCAAATTAATGTCTCTGGTTGCTTATATAATTACTTTGAGTTATAATGAAAGTTGAAATAAGTAATAAAATACTGAAATACAAAGTAACCATGCTTAGTGTGAATCCAGTCAGACATGTTGACACATGCATAATATCTCTAAAACACTTTGCCTTGATATATTTTTATAGAGCACTTCAGTAATGAATGAAACATGCTATTTTTTTCAGTGACATGATTATCAATTAAAAGTGTATTATGAGGTATTTATGTTAATTTGTTTAGTTAACGACATCTACCTGGGACAAGTTAATTAAAAAAGTCCAATATACAAATCTATGTTGCTATACCAAATGCTATGTACTTTAAAAAGGGACCAGGCTTATATTATACAAAGCCATAACATGCCACTCGCATGATCGTTCCTCTATCATACAGTAATTATATATACATAGCATTGGATTTCTGTCATGGTTATCTGTTCTATTGAATTTATTATGAATCACATTTTGATTTCCATAGGTGATTGAAGGCAATTTTTAATTTTCTTAGATTCTTTGGTCTCTTTAAATAACAGAAGTTAATATGTAATTTTAAATTCCGATACACATCTGAGGCACGTGTATCTGTCAAGTCCTTGTACATCAGTCTGTATATCAGCCTGTACAAAGGGTTGCCTGAAGAAGAAGCCAACACAAAAATAATCACATGTAATATAATGTTTTCTTCAGGTATGGGGCCGAGGGACCCCCGTCCCCCCACCTTCCCGCTCTTTTTTTTGGTAAAAAACTTCCCAATATAACCCTACTTTAGTATCCCCCTTGTTCAGTAAACCTGGAAAAAACACTTAAATTGAAAATATAATTGACAAAGAAACGAATGTAATATTATTTTCATGAGTGTTGAGAGATAATACTCAGAGATATCACACAGTATTCGTTGTAGTGATGCTGATGGCTTGGGCAGTATTAACCCTTTCACCACTGTGGACCATAATGGACTCATCTAGATAAATGTATGGTAGAGTCTATTAAAGTTATCTAGGAGTGAAAGGGTTAATAATACTGCAATGAAACAAAAAGAGGATTTTGCTTGTTTCCATCTACAAATCTTTCAGTGTTCTTAACCCTTTCACCCCTATGAAACTTTAGTAGACTATCCCATGCAATGATCTGGATGAGTCCATTATGGTCTACAGTGGTGAAAGGGTTAAGGATTAATTTTGTTTCATTCATAATGAAAGTCAAAGTTGGTTTATTTTCTTGATATAAATCCTGACATTTTGATTAGCAACAAATATTTTTTTACACACTGGTTTACCTTAGCGTTAATCAGAATATTGTTTCTATTTTTGAGTTTGAAGTTTTCATATATTGGAATGAGATTTAAAGGCATATGGCGACAAAAATAGTACTGAGCATTTCCCCCAAAATTAATGCGAGGAAAGACATGTGCTAAATTTCAATCCATTAAAAAGCTTCTAAATCAGTCAAAGCCAGCTCCATAAAAAATCTAACTACATCCCAACCTAATTCAATACTGGAAACTTCAGTGCACGAAGAACAGATATATGCATACCGTGTATTCACAAGCTTGCATGAACAAATGGCAATTTGGTGGTATTTAATGGTGCAGATTACTGGTTGGAGGGATTTTATGCCGAATGCAATACATGTGGCTTGTGGCTCGGAGGCTGGATGGGAGGATTGCATCGTAAGTCAGACTTAAATCTGACATTTATGACGAGGAAACAGGTGACTACTCTCAGTCATCTTTCTTTACATCACAATAAAAACACGATATTAAACTCAGCTTAGCAAGCAGATGAGTGCTCAACACCTAGGCACGGTGGGCCGAGAGTAACGGTGATGAAACGTTCAAACACTGCTGTGGAATCAAACAATCGTTTCTTGATTTTTAAGACCATGCATGAAAGCAGTAAGTGTTAAAACTCATTCATCCCTGAAATTTCATAATGAACTATTCCAACCTTTGATTTGGGAGAGTTCAAATATGTTTTCAGGGGTGAATGAGTTAAAGACAATATTTTCTATTGCAACTTTTTTTGGCTGCCCAACTGTTGAAGTTAATTTGTTTACAATGGATAGATGATTGTTTTATAATCATTATAAAAGTCTCACTTTAAAATCTCTGATCTGGGTCTCTTAAACCTCTTTGCACCAATGCCATTAGTCAATGTTACAGAAATTCATAATTGTAAACTTTATGTCATAATAAAACCACGGTCTCTCCAACTAAAGAAGACATTTATTTGCTGCACAGGAAGTTGTTTTATCAGTGTCTATAAACACATCTTTTAATCTTGACAGGTCGATCTTTTTTCCTGGAGTTATCTCACCTTGATAGCAACCAAACAACAATTTAATCTGGGTGATTAAAACGTTTTTTTCTACATTCACAATATAAGTAATGGTTAAGCATGACAGGAAATTATAAACATCAAGGCCAGTAATATAGGACTTTAAAAATCTTTTGGTTAATTTTTTTTTATTTCATGTACCGATATTTTGGGAAAAATACAACAAATTGACATAAAAGAGATGTTTTATTGCAAAAACTGAAAAAAAATTGTTTGTGCAAATCCTTTATCTATTGAAGCTAATGTAAACGAAATTCTGTTGGTCTGACAGGTAACAGAAGGCTGCGTGCCAACAGAACTGTTATAAGATATGATTAACTATCCACCTAATCAATGGTGGTTAGCAATAACTTGTAATCTTTAGTTCCAGGTTGTAGAGTCAATTCATTTTTACACAATGAAACTGTGCGAGATAAATGTAATCATTACGAACTGATACGTGAAATCAATGTTATCCAGGTTGGCAGATGATGTAGGAACCGAATGGATCGCCGATTGTGTTCCCGAGCTCGTACCGATCAAGGCGGAAACACCAATCTAATACTTCTGGTGGAGTTGGACAAGGAGCATGTATTCACTGTTACGAAGATTTTATAAATGGTCACGACAACTTATGGATTGCCGCGGATCATGTCTTCCCGTACATGAACGACACGAGCCGTCGCCCTGTTCCAATAAGTAGACAAATCTATCGTAACTATTAAGTCTGTGTCCTGGTGTCCTTGCTCTAGATTTGACCTCTCTCTCCTCTGGCCGGACTAAAACAGTCTGCATGTCATTGTCTGTCATCGAACATAATCTAATCATGGTCGGACACAGTCAGCGATACAGACATGATGGTAACACACGAGGCCTTTATTTATATAATTTTTTTCAGCTTCTAAATTGATTTGTTAAACGTTCCAAATATTTTGCTTCCACAAAGTTTTTATTCTGATCTTTCAGCAAAGAGAACAATCTTAGACATGTCTGACAATTGTCACGTTCAGAATATTGACAATCTAGGTACGATCCTTAACAACCAAAACATGCCCCTCTAAGCTTTTCTCAAAATAATCTTCAGGTGTAAATTCAAACTATGTCACCTGACCCCACCCCAGGTAAGATAGCAGCGTAGGTGTGTTTCTAACGAGATATAGCTATGTACATAGTTCTGATTCCAAACGTCTCTCACATAACTTTTATCTCCTGAACAGTTAACCGTCTAGAATTCATGTCATCAAATAATTGCCATTATCCTCGATCTGCATGTGGTAGTGGAAGCCCCACCCAAGCTTGGCAAAACTTAAAGACATTTTTGTTTTACTGGTACAGTAAATCCTCCTTATACTATTAAACCTTGCAAATATTTGCCTTAAAATTGAGGATTCTGATAGTTTATCTAGGGAGATTTAATTAGGAACTGTAAGGATAAACAGAAATTTACACCATAATGTATGTTTGTAGTAGCTGTGGTGGTGGCAGGGTTAGTCATAGTGGCAATGGTGTCCCTAGTGGCAAAGGTGTCCCTAGTGGCAAAGGTGTCCCTAGTGGCAACAGTGTCTATAGTGGCAATGGTGTCCCTAGTGGCAACAGTGGCCCTAGTGGCAATGGTGTCCCTAGTGGCAATGGTGTCCCTAGTGGCAATGGTGTCCCTAGTGGCAATGGTGGCCTTAGTGTCAATGGTGGCCATAGTGGCAATGAAGGCCCTAGTGGCAGAAGTGGCAATGGTGGCTCTAGTGGCAATGTTAGCCATAGTGGCAATGTCAAATAAAACAATAATGCTTATGTTTTCACTATATTTAGAAAAATCTAAATTCAAAAGTAGATAAATGTCGTACAAATATGAACCTGTGTCAGCACAGTATTCAGTTACTCCAATCAATGGAGTGTTATGTACCCAAATAAATATACAGTGGAAAAATACCCTGGGTAATCACCACTGGCAGACTTTTTAATTAAAGCGATATTCTCCATATCATTCGCAACACAAAGCCAGCAATTATGTCAAGCTTGCAAATATTTTCAATTAGAATATAAAATGTGCTTTCAATTTAAAAACCCCACTAAAATGTCATTCTACTAAATTATCAATCATGCCTTTTAATTTCTCAACTGTTGCATGTTGTTTAAGACTAGTGTCTCTGTGCACTGAATGTCAACATGTAATCAGGCAGGGCTCGACCCCTTTACCACGGATAGATTAGTCCTATCTGACAGAATACTGGGTCCAATTCTGATATTGGGGGGGGGGGGGAGGGTAGTTATATTTGCCAATCTCAATTATCGCATCAAATGTCACGGGGTGGATAAGTGAGTTGTACTTGGTCGCTCCATATCAGTCTGCGTCAGGAACAATGGCCACCATTATGTAACGTAATCAACTGTGCCTGGTATCGTGAACGAGAAGAAAGCACTAGAAATGGCAGTACAGAACGGATCATGTATCATAATGCACTAGTTTACTCCCAGGCAACTTGTTCTTAATTCAATTCTTCAATTTAAAGCTAAAAAATTTGGATACCTTGAAACAAAGTTTGTTGACTATTCAAATGAAAATAAAGCGAATCAACAGCAGAGTTTTGGCTGTACAGCTCATAGGAATAATTTCATTTTGATTGAAAATGAGACCAACTAAATCAATATGCCTTTCATACATATTCAACATAATTTTTGACACCCTCTCGCCTCTCCCTTGACCTTTGACATCCTCTTACCTCCCCTTTGACCTTTCACCTCTCCCTTGACCTTTGACATATCCTCTTACCTCCCCTTTGACCTCTAACACCTTCCCCTTTTATATCTCTCTACTTCTAACTTGACATTTGACATCTTTCCATCTCGCCATTAATCTTTGATGTCATCCCACCTCTCAGATGATCTTTGATGTCCTTCCAATTCACCGTTGACCTTTGACATCCTCCCACATCCCCATTGACCTTTGACATCCTTCGACTTCCCCCTTTATCTATGATATCCTTCCAGATCCCCATTGACCTTTGACATCCTCTCATCGCCCTGTTGACCTTTAACATCCTTCCATCTCCCTGTTGACCTTTGACATCCTTCCACCTCCCTGTTGACCTTTGACATCCTCCCACATCCCCATTGACCTTTGACATCCTTCGACTTCCCACTTGATCTATGATATACTTCCACATCCCCATTGACCTTTGACATCCTCTCATCTCCCTATTGACCTTTGACATCCTTCCATCTCCCTGTTGACCTTTGACATCCTCTCATCTCCCTGTTGACCTTTGACATCCTCTCATCTCCCTGTTGACCTTTGACATCCTTCCACCTCCCTGTCGACCTTTGACATCATCTCATCTCCCTGTTGACCTTTGACATCCTTCTACCTCCCTGTTGACCTTTGACATCCTCCCATCTTCCCCCACATCATCCCATCTCATCTTCTACCTTTGACATTTGTCCGGTCATCAGTTCTATTAAGTTGCTGTTGTCCTTGGAGACAAATTTTATTGACCCAAAAAAAAAGGACAGAGTACAGAGGAAAGAGTACATAGGCTGCATGGACTGTGTCATCTCCTCTGTCCAGACTCGATGTTGGTCATTAGTCAGACGCCATCATTTAGTCTGGAGGTCAAACTCCTATCTGGTGTCTTGCCACCTCTTGAGGGACATTTTAAAAATACCTTGACATCCCCACACTGAATAAAATTCCTTCAATCCACAAGGAATGTATGTCTCCTTAACTTGGTCAGTTGGGAAGAAGACATTCATTGTGTGAAATATTATCCAGCATGTAACAAGAGCCATTATAACTTGGACCAATTGACAAGCATGTGGTATTCCAGCGATACAGTGAACAGGGTGTAATGATGATCATATTCCCCCAGATAAAATGGGGTGTATATAATGATGATCATATTCCCCCAGATAAAATGGGGTGTAATGATGATCGAGTGTCATGGAAAACCTGTCTTTTCTTTGGTCTGGGACGAACTTGATACTGGATGGAGCCATAACTATCATGCATGCTGACTATACATCATTTCTGCCTCACAAGGCCTGCCTTGTCTCTCACACAGGAGCAAGTGACAGTGATACATAGAGTTGTATACAATGCCAAAAGGGTCCAAAGTAAAAAACTTTATACAACAATATCCATAAACATGACAGAACAGGATTTTTACTTACAATTGAAATTCAGTAAAGAGAGTTTATAAAAGATTTTGCGTAATACGAAACGGGGATCAGAATTGTTAACCCTTTCACCACTGTTGACCATAATGGACTCACCCAGATAAATGTATGGTAGAGTCTACTAAAGTTACTTAGGAGTGAAAGGGTTAACCTGGACTATCTATCCAATTAGCCCTCTCTGTCATTGTTACCAGAGAACGGTGCTCACCTTTACGGGGGACCCACTACATGTCTGTAGTTGTTATAAGGTCATTCAGACACTAATTATGTGTGAATGTGTCGTAAAATTACAATTCAAAGTTTTTTAATTCACAGGGTGTCTCAACTTTCACCGAGACATTCAATAGTCTTTCTTCTTATCTCGCATTTCCATTGATAGCAAAGAGACACAATCAATTTTTAAAATGGACAAGAAAGAACGTGAATGGATTCCAATTTCCTATGACTTCATATGACAAACCTTTTCCGACAGTTCAGGATGTGATGTGAAATATCTTTTTTTAACATTTACACCCCTCCCATTCTTGCTTAGCATATATAACGACCATATTTGGAAGGGCTTAGATGCCATATTTGATTTAACCAGTAAGAATTCAGGCGTGTCCTATTTAGGACCCACAGGTAACGTACAGGGGATGAGGAGGATGAGTCAGTGAAGGGTAATATTTATCGTTTATCGTGGTCAGGTGAGGGCTCCGACAAACCTATATCCTTAATGACACCTCCACAGTTTGGGTGGTGTTTTATGTGTAGGCAGTGCTATACCTCTGACAAACCTGTATCTTTTGTGACACCGCCTACGTTTGGGTGGTGTTGTATGTGTACGCTATACCGCTAACAAACCTGTTCCCTTAATGACACCTCCACAGTTTGGGTGGTGTAAAGTGTGTAGGCTAAACCTCTGACATACCTGAATCCTTTGTGACACCTCCGTAACCTATTTTATCTAATCTGACCTGGCTTCACAAGAACTCTGACTCATTTTTAAAAAAATGATTTATTGTCAAGTGTTTATGATCCGGACAGAGATAGGTTACCTGAGGCCATTCACTTATCACTGTCAGAGATCAGTGTTAGGGTCAGTAGGAGGGGGAGGAAGTGTGTGGACCGAGGGAGAAGGTGAGGGAGTGTGTGGTCCGTCACCCCAGGGAGATCAGTGTTAGGGTCAGTATGATGGGGAGGGAGTGTGTGGGCCGAGGGAGTGAGGGAGTGTGTGGTCCGTAACCCCAGGGAGATCAGTGTTAGGGTCAGTAGGAGGGGGAGGAAGTGTGTGGTCCGTCACCCCAGGGAGATCAGTGTTAGGGTCAGTAGGAGGGGGAGGGAGTGTGTGGTCCGAGGGAGACGGTGAGGGATTGTTTGGTCCGTCACCCCAGGGAGTTCAGTGTTAGGGTCAGTACGATGGGGAGGGAGTGTGTGGCCCGAGGGAGAAGGTGAGGAAGTGTGTGGACCGAGGGAGTGTGTGGTCCGTAACCCCAGGGAGATCAGTGTTAGGGTCAGTATGTGGGGGAGGGAGTGTGTGGACCAAGGGAGTAGGTGAGGGAGTGTATATGGTCCGTCACCCCAGGGAGATCAGTTTTAGAGGCAGTATGTGAGGGAGGCAAGGAAAACAAGGCAAGGGGATGGAAAGCTGAGGCTGGGAACAGATACCATATAGCGGGAAATTTTGGCGGGCATAATATTTGGCGTTTTGACCAAAAAAATGAAAGTTAAAATTTGGCGATTTTTAATTTGGCGATTTGACACAAGCCCAAGTTTTTTATACGTGTATAAGTAGTCGATTTTAATTTTGACGGTTTTTAATTTGGCAATCTAGTGTAAGACCCGCCAAATCGCCAAATTAAAAACCCGCAGAAATTTCCCGCTATACGCTATACGGTAACAGAAATAGAAAGGAGGTGGAGGACCGGATAATTAGGTCAACAACCTTGAGCCAGAAGTATGTTACTTTGTACTATATTTATACCAACTACACTCAAAACTCCACTCTCTCGATGTGGACATTGATTTGGATCACGATATGGCTGGAGACATGCCATCTTCCCATCCAGTATTTTTTTGGACAATTTTATGTAAATGACACAATTATGCTATTTGGCTGTCTGGATGAAAGTGAAATGGTTGTCATAACAACAGGAAATGGCAGGCATCGTCTGACAGTTCCAGTATCCTGTGACTGTAGGACATTGGTTAATCTGTCACAATTAGTACTTGAGTGTCATCCTGTTGCCATGGTTACGACAGGAAGTGGCCACAACTGTCATGGCAACCATCCCTATCGCCTGCCATCACATTCATTGTTCAACAAGTTGTGAAAATTGATTTGACAAACATTGGTTAATGTGTTTTTTTTGCAATCAAGGGTAATAAAGAGAATTATTGACTTTTCCTTAGATGACTAAATTTATCCCAATAATCAACCCTTGTCTCCAAATGACAACAAAGCATGTATAATAAAGCAATTTTAGCGAATTGTGAATATATCTTGATAGCAAAATTTCCAGAACATTTTCGAGTATAAAACAAATTGTATTTATTTTCAAATTAATGTTTTTTCTCTGCTGCAAGAGAGATTTCGAACCTTGAAGCAAGAGGATTTCCAATAAAATCCCTGGCGCCAGAGGTTTGTAATCATGCATTTACAGTTAAAATTGATTTCCACTTAGCTTATCTTGTGAGCAAGAGAGCTAAAAATATTTAGAATAATTGTGTTGTAGTATTTTTTGGGGCTCTTTTCCCCATGTGTGAAAACAGCTCAGACTGTTTTGGCAAAAAATCTCTTTACAATCCTCAATCACTCTACGAAAAAAACACAATTCTTGATGAACTGTTGTTTTAGAGGTGTACATATGCATACACAGGTCTAAACAGTTTTATCAAATAAACCTAGACCTTCAGATCATCCCCTCACAGCTAAGACTGTTATCAAACATTCCAACAATTAAAAGGACTAAATTTGCTTTCTTCATTCTGGGTAAATTACAACCTCACCATGATTTCCCTTACAGCTGGCATCCTATATCAGACGGTGTCTGACAATCAGAGAAACAACCCACTTGGTTTTTAGATCAATACAAGAAACATTGTGAAGAAGATTTATATTTGAAGCACTCGAGAGAATCAGATCTATGTACAAACACTCAGCTGATAAGATGATTGTGGGGAGGTTTGTGTCATTTTTTTTGGCAGAAAATTGAATGAATGGCTGGCGCCACCATCTTAAACAGTTCATTGTACACGAAGCCAGCAACACAGACGAATGTATACATTTGAAGAAAGAAAATTATCTGTAGCAATTAATAAGATTTTAAATATTTTCTGGTAAATTGTATGTATATGTTAAATTTTCAAACATCTTGCTAACCTTATCAGTATATTATTGCATTGCAAGCATACAAAGAACAATATTAAAGTAATAAATATTTTGTAACAATGAATTACTCAAATTTTCAATTTCAATTTAATTGTTGAAATTCTATTGATTATATTGAAAATTTGTTTAACAATTAATTATTTTAATTTCAGAAACCAAATTTATATTTAATATTGAATGCTCAGTAAAATGACAAAAAGTTCATGCATTGTTAGCTTTCAAACAACTTCGCGAAGAAAAAGTTTTTCCACAGGTAGACTCTTATTAACTTGCCTACCTAGCGTAGATAAATATCTTCACGGAATATAAAAGAAGGCGGTACGTACAAAGAAGAAGAAGAATTTGTCAGCAAACACCGACAAAGAGTCCATTTAACCCAGCTGTCATTCAGGGGTGAATTTTAGCGAAACCGTTCGATAAATATTGAACAACACAAAACAAATTTACACTAGCGTCAAAAAAGACCACAGGAATTTATTGAATTAGGGCTGGCAGTTTGAATATACCGACAGAGAGAAAAAAATTGACAGTTAATTTTGTCACTCAATTCATGTATCAATGCAAATTGGGACATTATTTGTGCAGACTGAAATTCATAATAACACACTCTAGCACCCTGTAATGTTGAAGTCCCAACACGAATAAACATGAAAGTAATATATACAGCAATGTAGAGCTGTGCGTTTCCCCTATAGTTTAAATTCTATTGATTATATTGAAAATTTGTTTAACAACTCTTTGGAATAACATTGATTATACTGAACGTGAATTAATTATTAAGGCTGGGTTCATCTATGAAAACAATTTGTTTTATTGATTCAACATTTAAAACGTTTGTAGGCTGTTTCTTGTTTCACAGAATATTGCATATTAAAACACGTTTTATTAATCACTATTTGTTAACCAACCACATGATAACATTACAGTTATTGCTAACATCGCCATCCTGATTTCCATAATGGAGGACACAAATCAGATCCACACTGGTTGAATAAATAGCAAGACTACTCTTGCATTTAGTCCGTAAGAGATTTAAGGCAATAATTAGTCCCTGGCGCAGGGGTCTCTGGGGGAGGGGGTCTAGGGAAATAGCAGGACTACTCATGCATTTAGTTCCCAAAAGATGTAGGGAAATAGTCCCTTGGGGATCTAAGGAAATAGTCCAGTGGGGGATCTAGGGAAACAGTCCTTGGGGGAATTAGGAAATAGTCCCTAGGGGATCTAGGGAAATAGCAAGACTACTCATGCATCTAATTCCCAAAAGATGAAGGGAAATAGTCCCTTGGGGATCTAGGGAAACAGTCCCTGGGAGATCTAGGGAAATAGCCAGACCATTCATGCAGATCTAAGTCCCTAGGGGATCTAGGGAAAAAAGGCCCTAGGGGATCTAGGGAAATAGCCAGACCACTCATGCATCTAAGTCCCTGGGGGATCTAGGGAAATAGTTTCAACTTCAGTGATAACAGATGATCAAAGCCCGACATTGACATAATCTACATACCAGTAGACCGATGTACTTTTCTCAGTTCAATAAAACATACTGGCAATAAATCGTTGAAACACATAACAATTCAAATAAATAAAGGACAGGCTATTTCTGGAATGTTTTATTACCAGAAAACAGTCAGTATGATCAGATGTTTTTGTACTTTGAAAATATATATGTATATATATACACCTTCAGGTATGCCTATTCATTTTTTTTTCCTTTGCTAATATGAAATGAAAACTACAAACCAACAGGGAGTGGGCTCACCTGATAAGCCCACATAGGTGTATCTATAAATCATTTAAGTCCAAGTATGAATATTTTTCCTGATTATAAACTTGTCTGGAGGGGACAGACCGGTCAACAACCGCAGCCACAGTGGACAGTGGACAGAGCTTCAATATAACGATGTTTTAGCATGCAGAAAACGTATGCATGATAAATACCACCTAAATTTAAAATTAACTCATTGACCCCTGAAGACACATTTGAACCCTCCCAATTCAAAGGTTGGAATAGTTCATAATGAAATTTCAGGGGTGAATGAGTTAATGTCCTCATAGACCAAGATGGGGAATGACTTTTACATTAACCCTTTCACCACTGTAGACCATAATGGACTCATCCAGATCAATGCATGGTCGAGTCTACTAAAGTTACCTAGGGGTGAAAGGGTTAAAGTAAATACTGTACTTCTATGGAAGCCCTAGCCCACCAACTACACTTACAACTACATGGACAAATATGGATTTTACTGGCAAGGGGCAAAATTATGACTGGTTGAAAGTTCCCAGTATACAGTATGTGTATTTATAATACCATCATCAGGGGTCAACACTTTGTGAGATTATACAAATATATCTGTACCCCCAAGACTACAAACAAAATCTTTGTGAATGTTAACATATGGAGTCAGATCAAATTTCTAATCTGTCTGTACAGGGTTCAATTTCCATGCTTGACTGACGTTTTAGCAGACTGTTAATCCCTTACTCCTATAGAAAACACATTTTGTTTATAAGGTTGATTTATCAATCTTCTGAGTTCTTCCACTTCTATGAACCTTACGGCTAAATATTACTAGTAATGGGACAATATTCACATTTGTAGAAGGTCAATAAGTCCCTGTTTGTTTTATAAAGGTCTCGGAGCATGAAGTACTAGGTACAAACTGGATTTAGACCTATCAGTGTCTGCTGAAGCTCATTCTTAGATAAGATGAATCATATCGTCTTTGAAATCATATTATACAAGACTATTGGAGTCAAGAATTAGGTAATTAAACTTCACTCAAAATTCCTTTCACTACCATGATACATAAAATACTGTTTAATTTATTACAATGGAAATGTATGAGAGACTTAAATATGAGATTTATATGTTGTACATCTTGAAGAATCTTGAATTAATGACCTATGTAACCCATTTTCCCTCAATCACCCTGCATACTGACATAAACCAGACAAGGGGAAAATATCCTCCAATGCAGAAACTAAGGCTCTTAATACCCTGTAAGCTTTTGAAAGATCTGGTGACCTTTTTTTACCCTCTGTGTTGGTTTCATGTCAGTTCTGTACTTGGTTAAGTGAAATATACATTTATCATCTATTTCATGTCAATCAAAGCTGTCAATAAAATGTAATGCAGACCTACAGAACAGTATATTTCAACAAGGATGTTTAAAACCAAAAACTTCCCAGGCATAATTTTACTGGTTTCATTATAGAGCAAAATAATGATAGAGACCTCTACAGACATTTAAAGGTGAACATAGAACCCCTGTGACATTGTGACGTATTACATACCTGTAACACAGGTAGTCTATAGGTTAATGAGTCAGCCTTAAGGTGTGCTAGTCCATTTACCCCTTGTTTAGTCCAAACTTTTAAATGACCCCTAAATGTACCCGTGTCGAGTCTATTGGTCTGGCGTTGATGTCTGACATTGATGAAGATGAATGACCACTTATATGTGTATATTGGTTGTGAAAGTTACTCGACCAAGAATCAACAGCCTGACCACACCAACATTTGTACGTTTTTAACAGCCTACAAAGTCAATGATCCAGAATTAAGTACCAACTCGAAAGCAAAACCAAACAGATTAACCCTTTCACCCCTATGTAACTTTAGTAGAGTGTTCCATGCATTGATATGGATCAGTCCATTATGGTCTACAGTGGTGAAAGGGTTAATGTTTTATTGCTCTGAGGCCAAACAAGTGTAATGTTTGTCTCTATCAGGTTTTGAATACTAACAAAGGATAAGTTGAACCTGTCTAAACTGAACATCATTTGAACCTATAACAGTACAATGAGCAAACCTGTCTAAACTGAACTGTA
>JAUMHH010204421.1:0-13154 GCA_032359455.1 Chlamys rubida
CAGACCAAATTTAGTCAAAATCTACTTGGCCGTTCAGGACTAGTAGCGTTTTAAAGGAAAAGTTGACGGACGGACGGACGACGGACGACGGACGGACGGACGGACGACGGACGACGGACGACGGACGCTGCGGTATGGCATAAGCTCACTATGGTCCTTCGGACCAGGTGAGCTAAAAACTGCTTCTCAGAAGCAATATTTTACACATTCAGAATCAGAGGTGAACTGACAAATGACATCATATGCAATATCTGTGCAGGCAAAAGGTTTACAACTAACAGAGAAATACCTCTTCATCTACATGTCTTTTTATCGAGAAGATCCCTTATGCTGACGAGAATTGAAAGAGAGTATTATCCTGCATTCGAAGGACGTAGTGTAGTTCTAAAACATCGAGGTTTTTACAAAATCACTGTAACATTAAGATGATAATGATTTAGTAATAGTGTACAAATATTTTTCAATTCAATTTAAGCTCGTTTTTATTTGATCAATTTTCTGTTATTGTCCGACAAAAGCTTGTATCACGAGACACTGCTGAAGTTATAGCTATGACCTTAGATATCGCAGGACTAACCGTGCAACTATCGGCCTGTACGGCTATACAGACGTATTTATGTACAGTACGCAATGATGACGTTGTATCTACAATTTTTTAACCTGACTAGACTATACAATATAGAAAAAATTACCTGCCTTATGCGTCCACCTCTTTTCTGTCTCGGACAGCGTGTCAACATGTGTGTTTATGGTGTTATATAAAAACGTATTTGACTACATGCATTTATGTCTCTCTTGGTCGATCGCCGACGACCAGGTATAGCTCAATTGGTTAGAGCGCCCGTCTAGAGTTCGGAAGGTCCCGGGTTCGAACCCCGGTCTAGCCGTGCATTTTCCCTCTCCTGTAACACATTTTTGGGGTCACTTCTAAGAAACCGGTTTACGCTGGAAACAAAATGTTAAACCGATGTCGAGGCTGCCTTGTAGATGGACATTAACGCACTATAATATACAATCATGGTCTGGACTACTTCTTTATCCAGCAATAATAATTCATACAGTATCTTAGAAAATACTACATTTATTTGAAAAGTATGAAGCAAAACAAATACATTTACGTATACAAACATATAGGTGACATATTATGAATTTAATAATTTTCAGTTAAGCCATTTATAATCGAGGATCATTTGGTCCGTGTTCAGAACGATGAAATACAATGAGGCAGACTATTTGTCGTACTGATGAAATGTTCAGAGTTGTTTTTGTTGTTGTTGTGAAGATGATTTGTTCGTGAGCGTCCACAATGCTGATGCTATTACTTTGAAATAAAAGCAGAAGTGGTGACGTGGTCACACAGATTGGTGACGTGGTCACACTGATTGGTGACGTGGTCACACAGATCTACAGAACCACGGGCGCGGGTGTAGAGGGAGGAATTTCGTCACAGAAGCTGGACAGATTCTCGGGAAGAGTACAACCAAGCTCTTGTAATTTGGTACACCACCTTGACCTTCGTCGCTGTCTTCGCTCCTGTCTCCGCTGTTGCCTCTGTGGACGTCCCATGCGTCGGTTCAATCTTGCGGGTCGTCTTCCTCGGCCTTGGCCTTGGCGTCTCGCTAACCTACGGTTTTGGCGTTGTTGGCGGCGCTGAAGACGCCCCTGTCTGCGAGGGTTGACAACTCCAGTGTTACCTTCGACTTCCGTTGACACATTTATCGCTTCAGGTTCAAGAGGAGTTAATCCCCCTATCACTTCATCCTCCTCATCTTCAAAGTCATCAAATTCCTCCTCCTCCTCCTCATCGTCATCAATTTCGGCGTCCCCAACACAACTGAAAAAAAAGATGAAAACGTTATATTACAATACTAGATGAGCACTGGTATACAGTAACATTGAAATATAGGGTGAATTTGCGGTATATATTGTAACAGTATCAGTACAATAGAGGAACACTTTACTATAGAATTAAAACATAACACAGGGATAGTTCCGGGATATAACGGGACAATAACAATATAATACAGGGACACTTCCGGGATAATCTAGTACAGTTACATCAAAACATATAGGAGCACTTCCGGAATAAAATGTTATAGTTCCGATGTTATACAGGGACACTTTGGGGACAACCTGGTTTAGGTTATGTGGTACACAATTCGGAATGATATTGCAAAGATCAACTGACACAAACTTCAGATTAGTCAAATACGTATACATGCATTTTATCTAGACAGGCACTACTACCCCCCCCCCCCCCCCACACCCGTTTTATGTTTAGAATTAACAACCGGCAGGCACTATCGACTATCGATAATCGATAACTTATCGAATGTTTTCAAAGTTATAGTGAAAGCGACCTACCTTAAAGATTGGACGCTCACTTTCAAAAAGTTCCACTCAAATTCATTGAAGACCAGTTGAAACTCCGAACGATACACTCGTCACTGCTTCGATACACAGTTCTATATTAAATACTTCGCGATTACGTATCCTATATTTTACAGCAGACATCCGGTAAATATTGGTTGTGATGTGACCGTATTAGTGACTTCTATATTGAAATATATGGAATCTTTTTTTTTATATTTTTTTTCCGTCAAAGCCGTTAAATCCCGATATATCATATTTACTTTATTTTGAATAGCTAAACAATTAATTGTATTACTAAAATTTAAGTAATGAATATATCTTTTAAGTCCCTCAAACAAACTGAACCTATCTTTGGTCATTTCATTTTCAGCCTCGAAATAACGAATTTTAAATTATGAAATAGCAGAGTGGTTAAACTATGGTGGCATATTCCTACCGCCAGTTAGATTTAGTCGACTTAATTATCTTGACTAAACCATAGGAAAGCATTTATCTAAAAAATGTTTTTGATATAATACTGTCACCTACAGATATGGAAAATATTGATATCGTGATGAAATATTATTGACATTGTTATTTTTAGCATAGAAAGGATGACCCACTAGCCTCAGTGCTGTCGGTATATCTCAAGCGCAACCACTCAGCGCAACAGGAAGTCCAACAGTCAAGAACCAAGTGTCACAATTAATGTCACGGGGTGTAAAGTGTTACAGTATAATATACATATATACAGAACAAAGACACAAAGACATGGCAGGCAAACGTTGATGCCACAATTAACATTAAAGAGACAGCGGGAGCATGTAATTACTGGGACATAAACATAGATACAAAGAGAAGGAGAAGGAGGAGAGGGTGACAAAGAGGTACACTAAAATATCGCAGCATAGCACGGGCCACAAAGTGATGCTCAATACAATTGGAACAGAGACGCGAGAGGGGCAATGCATTGTAACAAAAAAATGGGGACAAACTGTTAACAGTGAAATAAGGTTTTACATAAACACGAGGAACAAAATTTTACATTACGTGGTAATTTTTGATAAGCTGCGGTAATTTTTGATAAGCTGTGGTAATTTTTGATAAGCTGCGGTAATTTCTGATAAGTTGCGGTAATTTAGATACGGGACAGGTTGCATAGGGTGACATGAGGTAGCCATAGGAGACAAAGTTTGGTTTTATTTTGTTTAACGTCCGGTCCTATTATTAAAGGACGTGCTATAATATTGAGGAGAGCACATTGCATCATTTTATGTAGGCATTTGATGTGATCACATTAGATATGATAAATAAAACACGAGGGTATCACTTAGGATAGTAACAAGGCGGGCTAATTTAAGAAATTCCAAAAAATACAAAACATAGTTATTCAAACCAATTGTATTCATTTTAATTATATTTTTAGGTCTTTTAAATATACCTGCCTAGGAAATAGATAGGTTTCATAAAGACACTTACGATTTTCAGCGCGTTCGAATGGGACGTTTAAGTGCATTCAAGTGCAATAAAATAGTTAGGTCCGGAAATAAAAACTAAGGCCGGCCGGAGTTCCCGAAACATATTTATATTTTGTCCTTATAGAAGGTACAAACGATGAGGTAATTAAATTATAGATCAGCGGGTAACCACATTGGATCGAGAGGGTGACTTTGGGTAACCATATCCATGTATTTAACAGGCGACAGATCTAGAGCGGAGAAGCAGAAATAATCACACTTCATACGGAACAGTGTAGACTGGCTACCAGCCCCAAGTGTCTGTAAAAATAAGTATCAAAATGCATTCTTGAATCGGACATTCAAGAGATCAAATTTGAAAAACGCCTCATTTGTTTCCTTTACAAATGCATGATGCTAGAGACGGAGGTCATTATAGGGACATATCGGATAACTTGACGTAACCACATAAGATAGAGAACAGCGGGGATTACATGAGGTAGCCATACAAATGTAAATTACATAGGTTTGACTATAATTAAGGAATTACCTATATTTACGCAACGAACTATTTTTAGTCGCGCGCTCCGTTATGCGTGTCGCGTTTGGTGGTAAAAAGACCAATGTGCACATGGTATCGTGACACCGGGGAATATGGTAGCAATTTAGTATTACGCTTTAGCTGTTCAATTATAACGCCTAACCAGCGCAGTAAATTAAAAGTAAGTACGTGAAACTGTTTAACTGTATAATAAACACAGATACTATCACAATGGATGAGCTAGTGTTGCTTTGAAATAATTTGCAGCATCGATCACTACGAGCCGAGTAGTGTAGCGATACACAAAAGTTTCATTTTTACAAATAAGCGAGGTTTTAATTACGAAATAGCAGAGACATATAAATAGACCACTGGAAATGGGGAGTAAAATGTATATCTGGTATCTCCTCATCGCTAATGTAACAAAAACAAAACATGCGCAGATGCACTAAAAGTAAAGAGCACGAATTCTGTTCACGTTCCATGCAATTTTTATAGTAATATAAAATCGGGTTATAACTACAAATTATGTCAAAAACAAACAAACAAAAATAAAAAGGAAACAAATAAAGACTATCTTCGGAAACAATTTCCATGCAGATACCACTCCAAGTACGCAAAATCGATGCTACTTTCTTTGAAATTTGACGAACTATGAAGTTTTTGAAATTATACGAAATACATTACATACTTTTTCATGAACTGTCGGACCTGCCATGCCAGCCGAGGAGTACGGACCCTGCCTTCGTGATTTTGTCTATGGGGCCTCCCTCCACGATGGGCCTCAGCCAGCATGGACACTGCCACCAACACCAGCAGAACGAGAAGAGCGTATTTCGACATACCTATTTCCTTGTGTACTGCAAGACGGCCGGGAAGCTGCTTTTAACATGTGATGGGGCCTGGGGATGACGACGAGTCCATGCCAGTGCAGTGGGTCGTAGGGTATAGATGACGTTCACACTCACGCGCTGTGACACAATTAATCAGTGTACGTGTCAGTTATGCAAATGATAACTTTTTGTGACGTCACTTTATTATTATTACTACTGTACAAGTTAGTTAATTATCTGAAGTAATTTTAATTGAATGCCGTGACCCCTCAGTAGCAATAGACGCGCTGTGTTTACAAGAGGGTGGCCTTGTGAAGTGAGTCAGCATCCTTCAAAACAGGCACAGAACTAGAGCTTCTGCGTCATTATCGTCCCACTGGTCATTATATCAACATTACCCCCTCCCCGGCAGTCAGGCCACTGGTCATCATATCAACTTTATCCCCTCCCCGGCAGTCAGGCCATTGGTCATTATACCAACATTACCCCCTCCCAAGCAGTCAGCCCACTGGCCATTTTATCAAAATATACCCCCACCCCAGCAGTCAGGCCACTGGTCAGTTGAGTCAACATATAACCCCTTCCCCGCCAGTCACACCGCTGGCCAAACATGGCGATACTTTTCTTTGTGAAAATAAGCAACTCCATCAAGCAATTATCAAAATGAATGACGTTCGATAACAAAAAACGTGGGTCAGAACATTTTGATAAATGTTAAATAAAGTTTGTAGGAGTTATTACTTAGGTCTATTAATTGCTGTTTACTATTCATTGAAATTATCCAGGTTTTATGCAATGTATATGTAATACCACGGACTTAGATAACTAATTCCGTGGTAATACAACATGATAAATACATGTACCGCACTATCGTGTGATGCAGTGAATACTCTGACCATGCCATTGGTGTTTTGTGGGTAACTTCCCGTTTAATATTTACAGCATATATATGTACAACATCATCCAGATGACACTTCATAGTTTATGACACAAGTTCCTCTTTGCGGCCCGGCCAAATCACACTCTTGAAGTAGATTATCTAACACCGCGGTAAACGTCAGCTAATTTGATTGCATTTATCACTGAAAACATATTTTACGTATCGTTATGAATATTGAGAAAGATGAATTAAATATCCATACTTTGGTTTTGCAAACTTGCAAACTTAATGAAACGTGCTTGGATGAGCCGGTTACTGCGAAAGCAGCTAGGCTGTTCCAAATATGTTCCTAGCTGAAGACCTCTTGTGTTAGACTAAATAAGAAATGTTAAGATAGCTTTAATTGTTTTTATCTTGGTAAAGTTTGTTTGGAGTTGAAAACATCCATTTGTGACATCAGAAATAAGAATACAGAAATGACGTCATGGTATTGTGACGTCGCCATTAAGACCTTGATACTACGAAAACATGTTAACCTATATTTATCTCGTAAATCGAATGTTCGGTGTGTTTACTATATACATCCTATTTGTATTCGCGCGAACTACGCACAAGGGTTGTGTGACGTACAAAGGGCACGTGGCGTTGTCTATTACTCACATGTCCTAGTTTCTGACCCTGGGTCTGTCTACATGTGTTACAGATGCTGACCTGTAGCGTGTATACCGTACTGCTTCTTGGATACAGTTACTTAGTTCACATGTACTGAATTTACATGTTCACCGTGTTGTTCTCAGTAAGATCGTATAGCTGGTAACGTATCATGATTTTGATGCATGAATTATTATCATAGTTTTTATTTGTATTTCTTCTTGCTTGAGACCATCCATAACGGAGGTATTAGTTTTTATCATAAAACCCCTTAAAACAACTCTTTAACTTCTTAAAACTTTTTTAAGTGCGACATGTTGGATTCATCGTATGGAATTTTTATCGAAGTAAAGAGAAACATTATACAAGGTCCTGTACTAAACATGAAAAACGTCTGCAGAAAGTTCTTTAATTTAGTTTTTTCACGAATTGTACGCTGTTTCGCCATTTTCCCCATTTCTTTATTTCATGACCCAATACCTTTGATTGGGGCAAGTTATTACGTGAGCAGCAGTAGTAAAGATAATTTAATTTAATGAGTATTTATTATGGATCCAATGCATCCTTATTGTGAAAGTATATAACTTAATGTTCAACAAGTTCCATAAACGATGTTATGGTCACCCTAAATTCCAACCCCTCGATATGCTAAGAAATGAAAAATTATCTTCAGTTCATCAGGTATTTAATCATGCGTAGTTAAATTTCTCTTTTACATGTATTTTCTGAGGAGAGGCATACAAACTACAAACCATCAAAATCATAATGAAATGCTTCGATAACAATTCAATGATGTTATGATTGTTAGGAATAGCTGATTTTTTTTTTTTACATTAATTTTAGTGTTGATATTAAAAAGTTAGAAATATTATAGACAGCACGTAATGCATTAAACATATGACAAGCCCTAATGTTTTAATTAATCCAATTGAAGAATATTGAAATGTTCAAAACAGGTTGTAAACAATCATATAGATTCCACATAAAACAAGTTTGAGAAGTAATGGAGAAAACCATCTTCGGTACAACTGTTACATCCGGTACGATCCGGTCAGAAAGGTGGAGAAAACCGGATCGTACCGGATCGTACCGGATCTTACCGGATCGTAACACTTAGCTAGCGAGGTTTGATAAACACGTGAAAGAAATGTTACAGTATGTAGCTAACAGAACCCATGATAAACTCAATGTACTGAATCTCAATCATATCAAGTTAAAAACAACTTGTAATATATTTCATGTTCCCCGTCTTCCCAGTTATCTGACTGCACATATTTAAAAAGGCTCCACCCTTTCGCAATTAACCAGCTGAATTCTGGTTAATTGCGAAAGGGTTGAGCCTCCTTAAATATGTGCAGACAGATAACACACAGCTATGTAGAGATGATTTTATGAAAATGTAAGCATTCCGATAGACTGGGGATTTGTTTTAAAGAGTTTTTCGTCAATTTTAATATTTTCCATTTCTTGGATGTGTGGCATTGTTTGGAACTATAATAACGATAAAAGAATGAAGAGAAGCATAGCTAATTACTAGTAACCCAAAAAATAATTTATTTATCACAAAATATGTAAAACACGTTACTCACAGTGGTTTAATCGATCGATGAAAGTAATTATCTACAAGCTAAAAGCAAACAGGGAACATAGTTTCATACAAAAAGAGTGAAAATTGAAGAAAATATACACAATGGCTTTATTATTAATCAATTTTACATTTTACCATGACTTTGATCCTGAAAAAAATTGTCTTCCTTGAAAAAATTGAAAAATTGAAAAATTGCAGAGGGACAATGACAGAAATCTCCCTATATAATTTTTATTAAATAAAATAAATAAATAATAATAAATAATTAATAAATTAATAAATTAACTTAAATTCACTAATATATAAATACATAAAATGTTGTAAACGGCCACTTGGGACATTGTACATATGTAATCTGAGGCTTTCGCATGGTATGCCGTTCTCAGGTGAACCGGCCACACATGCATTTTCATAGGGATCTTGATATTTTACAAAACAATATTTTCATAGAGTTAGTCACTGCATTTCTAAGGATTATTTACTCGACAGAGCGTAACTCGATCGACAGCAAGGATCGTAACGACCTCGAGCTTGTGAACTGGTACGTGTAAACACGTGATATGTACATGTCAGTCCGCATCCCATGCGCTTCACATACAAAAATGTATGACCTTCTTGAAGTTGTCCTGTCTCGTAGAACTATTCTCATTTAGATACCAGCCTTAGTGTCATAATATTAACTAAACTAACACCGTTATATATCATTATAGTAACTAAAGTTGAAGTTCAATATGTTAATCTTAAATCAAATTCTATACAGTATCGAGTTCCAATGTTTAAATGGGGTCTTTAGATATGACTTATTTCCCCTCCACAATCCGACTCTGGGACCAGTTAGACCTTAATATAAGACACAGCGTTTCATATACAGCTTTTAAAGATACTCTTCGCAGACTAAATACATTAGAAGTCCCTTTATATTATCTCCATGGTGATCGAAAAAGTAATATTTTACACACCAGATTGAGAAATAACTCTAGTACCTTAAACAATCACTTATTTCATGCTAATTTAATAGATTTTCAGCACTGTCAATGTGGACATCCTATCGAAGATACATATCATTTCTTTTTTACTTGTAATAATTATGCGGATCAGAGAATTAAACTCTTCCGAGAATTAAATGATTTCATTCCACTTAACTTGCAGCTACTACTATACGGTAATAGTGAATTTTCATATCAAGAAAACATCCTAATAGCCAAACAGACGCAGCAATTTATTCTAGATACTAACAGATTTTGAGTATATTTTCTTGCACTCCTTCATGTTTACCAACTAATCCGAATCTAGCTCTCTCTCTTTCCCTCTCTCTCTCCCCCCCCCTTTGTATCTATAACCCTTCTTTTCAGGTGCAATCACCTGTGAAATGGTTAATACAAGATTTCGCAGTCATGATCGAAATATCAAACAATAATGAAATCACAATACAAATCCCCAGACTATTTTATGACTTTAAGATCGAAAACAAAGATTTGGAGATATTTTGGATACGAGGAATGACATGGTATCCTAGAAGTTATTGTTATTTCAATACTCGTCGAGAAACTTAATCGTTTTTGGTTATACATTTGTCTTTTGTTTTATATCGCCGGTGTAACGTTGAAAATTGACCCCCGTTGGAAATGGAACTGGGGTCAGTTTTCAACGTTGAAAATGCAACCGGGGGCCGTTGAAAACTGACTCTCCCGTTGAAAATGGACCCCATAAGAGGTCAATAAATGATATCATGTACCTATGCGTCCATCGTTCGACCAAATCAGGTCAGCGTGACCTATTTCTCAATATTTTAAATACACTAACAGAAATTATCATGGGGTTCAGAAATCTGCATATACTGTTTATCTTAATTAGGTAAATTAGACCTACTTTTGTAAAATTGACCTACATTACTAAAAAATGTCATAAGGTTCAGAAATGAACGCAAAAAAATTGTTTCATCTAAATCGGTTAATGTAACATACTTTTGAAAATTTGACCTAGGTTGCTAAAAATTGCCATTTGGTTCAGAAATAAACTTAGAACTGTTTTTTCACCTAATTAGGTTACTGTTCCTACTTTTTAAAATTTGACCTAGATTACTTAAAATTGCCATTGGGTTCAGAAATGAACTTAAAAATGTTGTTTCACCTTAAAAGGAAAGTTTGACCTACTTTCGTTTGGTTAAGAAATGTACTTAGAACTGTTGTTTCACCTAATCAGGTCACTGTGACCTACTTCTGAAAAATTGACCTACATTATTAAAAATTGTCTTTGAGTTCAGAAATGAACCCAGAACTGTTGTTTCACCTAATTAAGTAAATTTAACCTACATTTGAGAAATTGACCTGCATTATTAAAAATTGTCATTGGATTCAGAAATGAACTTAGAACCGTTCTTTCGCCTAATTAGGTCACTGACTTTAGTATGTTGTCGATTGTAGTTATATATGTTAACATGATGGTACTCATTACTTCAGTGTTCACCTTTATATGCCACGATAACTATGCCTCCATACGTATCGTTTGATATTTTAAGTATGTATGGGTTGATTAATACGTTTTTAAACTTAGTGGGACTATAATAATGAACTAGATATGATATGGGAAATATGCCAAAAAAGACGAGCTGTTGAATATCGCATTATTTCATCATGTTTGGCTCTCTAAAACAAACAAGTCTTAGACCCGTGTCATCAATCTCAGATGAAATTGAAACTCATATGAGATTTTAAATTTTATCTGTTTTTTGTTTCTTTTCTTTTTTGTTGTACATATCAAATTGCCCATACAAAGCAGAAGCCACTCTTAAGAAAATGAAACTGTATAAGAATATTAGGTAACATGTTTTATGTTATTTAACTCTGAGCGTAGAACAGTGCCCACAATAATAGGGGCTTGTTTCTTGTTGGAGTGCCTTTGTCTGTTTGTTTTGTGTTTGATTTTACATTTTCTGAACAAGTAAAGCCTTAACAGAAGGCATTCTCAACATGTTGACAAAAAATGAGTAAGAAGAGCAGTTCATTTAGTGTCAAACCTATACTACAGAGGAACAAAGGGATTGTTTCTTACCTGGTGTTCCGATATTTGTTTGTTTGGGGTTCGACGTTTTTGGAACATAAACTATACCCGGAGATAGCAGTGATTTGTTGTCAGGGAATTCAATCAAAGATACCTCGTTTATAGATCAAACGCTTTCCAATCTATTGTTCTTCTTCTACAAAGCATTCTGCAATTGAGAGTAAATTGGCGCAATGAATATCGCACTCGCCTTTCGAACAGGCGACCGGGTTCGAATCCCCGATCGGACGTGAACATGTATTGGGTCACCTGATCGAACACGTGGGGTTTCTTCGGATACTACGGTTTCCTCCGACATAAAGAACTCCTGTGCGCTTACATCCGGGCCAACAAGAGTGATAGATATAAGTTGTAATACCTTGTTTCAGAATTGTTGTATAATAAATGAAATTGATGTTTTCATATATTCTGATGTTTTTCCTAATGTATCTTCATATGTAAAATGATCTGCTGGCCTTCACTGCTGTCTCTCCCTTGTTCTTCCCTCAAGATAGATATAGTGGCTGATCGATGTAGACTTGCAAGAACTGACTAGGGTGGTCGGTCGATGCACTGGATAACGCACTGGCCTTTCATTAAAGCGGCCTGGGTTCGATTCCCCGATCGGACGTGAACATGAAATTGTTCACCTGCCCGGCCACGTGGGGTTTATCCGGGTACTACGATTTTCTCCCGCTTAAAGACACCATGCGCGCTAAAATCCGGGCCAACAAGAGCGATTAGTATAAGGTGGAATAAACCAAGTTTATTTGTGTTGAGAACTGACTTTCTGGCTCCTGCAGGTTTGGAGAAGGAGACGGACTGCTGTAAGCCATTGTATGTTACAGTAAGAATCGAGGGTTTCCTTTGCTGTGTTCTACTTAGAAAACATTGAAGAAAGATATTTTTCCACGTTTCCGTAGTCTTTATTAGAAGCGGTGTCGCCATTGGCAACTGTCTTCATCTGACCAGGGCTGCGGGGCAATAAACCCTGAACAACAAACCTAACGGGTAAAGTGTCCTCTGTGTGACACTCGAGGATAAAGAGTTGAGTGAGGGTGATTTTTTCTCGGGGAAATTGATGATGATGCATCTTCTCAGAGAATAATAACATCTGTTGTGTGTTCTACCGACTTTCGAGAGCCTTTATATCTTTTTGAAATCCAGTTATGTCCCCCTACTTGCTAGGTTTCTGTCAGTAAGACGAATGAGACCACTGTTGCTTCTGGGGACAGTAATGCCTCGATTAGTGTCCTCTGCTTACCAGTCTTATGTGTTATTACGTACAGGAATTACTTTAAATCATCTTTGAATATGGAATAAGCTTATACGAAAAGAAAAACCTCAATTTGCGACAGTGTAATCACGATGTTGTGTCGAGTTCACCCTGTTTGTAACACTGATTGGGGAGTACAGAACTTTGTATGTAGCATTATTATGATAAATCTGTCGGAAATGTAGTTTTGACCGCTTCGCTATTTACATGTGTTTGTAGCGACTGACAGGATTGATCGCGGGTGCCCATGTACGTCAATTAATTAGAGCATCAGTTTAGGGTTCGGATGTTCCAGGTTCGAATCCAGGTCTGGCCTCGTATTTTCTCTCCTACTTAATGGTGCCTCTGACCAACCATTGTTGCCAGTAATACGTGAATACTTGATGAATGGATACAAAATCTACGGTGTAAATGGTGCTGTCTTTCCAGGCGAAGACAAGTAATACGTGAATACTTGATCAATGGATACAAAATCTACGGTGTAAATGGTGCTGTCTTTCCAGGCGAAGACAAGTAATACGTGAATACTTGATCAAT
>JAUMHH010204432.1:0-13153 GCA_032359455.1 Chlamys rubida
AGATAGTGAGGAACAGGATAAGTGGTGCTAGATAGTGAGGAACAGGATAAGTGGTGCTAGATAGTGAGGAACAGGATAAGTGGTGCTAGATAGTGAGGAACAGGATTAGTGGTGCTTCATATCCGGGGAAAAGGATTAGTGGTGCAAGATAGCAGGGAACAGGATAAGTGGTGCTAGATAGCAGGGGAACAGGATTAGTGGTGACTATATTGTAGTTGAACAGGATTAGTGGTGACTATATTGTAGTTGAACAGGATTAGTGGACGCTGGATAGTTAAGGGAATATGATAAGCATTGGGAAGTAAATGGGAGACAATAGTAGTGGTTGGATTAACAGTAGTTAAAAAGCAGGGAATAGGATAAGTAGTTGCAAGAATTTATTGGTGGGGAAAGTTGATTAGTGGTGACAAGAAAGCAAGGATTAGTGGTGGCTAGATACTGAGGATTGGGATTAAAGCTAGGCCATATATAGCAAGGAACAGCATTAAAGGTGGCTAGATACCAAGGATTGGGATTAAAGCTAGGCCATATATAGCAAGGAACAGCATTAAAGGTGGCTAGATTAACTGGACTGTACTCTATGTAGTCAGACTTCATAATCCCAATCTCAGATTATGTCAAATATATTCAGAAGAGGTTTCCGGATCTTTCATCTTCATCTTCTTCCTCCCTATAGCTATAGGAATCAATAGCTAGCTGGCCAGCTTAATCATCTCAAATGCTTGGATTTCTCATAGAGTTTGATCTCTTTGATTTTGAGGTAACAACTGATTATTGTGACATATGATATTCATTATGTACAGAAATTTGATCATGTGTCATCACTTTTACTGTGAATTGATGAATCCAGAGAATTTGGTTTCAAAAATGTACATTGAGCATTTCACTTTGATTTAGAATAGAATTATCCCTGTTTATAAAAAAAAAGCTGTCTGTGCATGGGTTTAATTATTGCAATTTATGATCAGCACTTTAGGCAGCCAGCATTGAGACATTTTATCCTAGCATTATATATGATCTTCCTTTAGAAGAGGGTCTCTTAATATGTGTGTTAATGCACTATCTGCTCTAGCCTCAGATTACCATTTTTAATGTCTTTACCAGACAGACAAGCCTCCGTACATTGACAACCTTGTGCAAATACTGTTGAGTGAGAGTTACAGAAACACCTTGGTCTAGAGAAGGATCCCCCTACTCCCTGGGGATAGAACTCTGTACTTACATCAGTAGTGAAATGTGCTGATCATCACTCTGCCTAAAATTCTCTTAATTCTATGAAAGAGGTTCCCCATTGAGCGCATGACGGTGGGTCATCGTGTTAAACTGATAACAGTTATTACATGTAGTTAATTTTTTTTATTTTACCAACGTGACATCATAATTCGTTTTCAAATTTTACCAACGTGATGTCATGAATATATTGGTGTTACCTGGTGAAATGGCTAGTATGGAATAATCCTTGTGTGGATAACATAATGTTTAATCCACACTGATGGTGATATGCTTGGCTGATGTGTGAGGGGTCTTGAAAGGGTTTTGTGGAAGTCCCACACATGACTAATGGGTGTTTCTGTCACTACATGCAGGGTTTTTAGTGGTAGAAATCCACAAAACTGATTGAATTGTGGGAAGAACATACAAGGATTTAATTGGCAGAAATGAACATGGTTGTCAGAGGATGAAACACATGACCTAAAAGGTTGGGAAAACATAAAGACGTTTAGTGACAGAAGACCTACATGGCTGAGTGATGGGTGAGGAA
Source organism: Chlamys rubida (assembly GCA_032359455.1). Lineage (NCBI taxonomy): Eukaryota > Metazoa > Mollusca > Bivalvia > Pectinida > Pectinidae > Chlamys > Chlamys rubida. Next base: position 1,763 of record JAUMHH010204432.1, read on the forward strand.
ACATACATAGCTTTTTAGTGGCAGAAATTGCATTAAGAAATTCTTGGAAATGCTTCTTAAATCTTAACAAACAACAATATGGTAAAGACTTATGAAAAGTTTCTTGTTACACAACAAATAAGTGTTTCTATGTGACGTTTCAATGACTAGTACGGTATGTACTCTGCCACCTTCATCAGTCAAATGACCAGAAAAGCGTATGCACACAAATGTGTACGAGTTGTCCACAAATCGATGTTGATTCGGCTCTGTTGTAAGCATATGTACAATAGTTGTTATATATGTACAGAAATGATTCGATTCAGCTACGCTTTGTTTAATACTTGGTCATAGATGTGCGAGGGTCTATGAGCCCCCTCATCTCGATTTAGAACTTGCCCACTACGGGGTATCCAGATGACTAATTCCTTTCTCTGCCTCTTGAACCGATTGATCTCTCTGTCCAATGCTTTGGAGTTATCCCAGTCAATCACATGATTTGTAGCTCACCTGGCCCAAAGGGCCAAAAGAGCTTATGCCGTGGCGCAGCGTCCGGCATCCGACGGCCGTCTGGCCGTCGTCTGGCGTCAATATTTTACCTTAACAGGGTGATGATATCTGGCCAGTAGCATGCTGGGATGAAGGGCTGCCAAGTTTGTTCAAATGAATGACCTCCACTCATATTCAAGGGCGAAGGAGTCAATTGTCTAAAAAAAAAGCTTTAAGCAACTTCTTCTGAATAACCAAAAGGACCAGGGTGGTGATATTTGACCAGTAGCATGCTTGGATAAAGGGCTACCAAATGTATTCAAATGAATTACCTTGACCTGTATTCAAAGTCACAGGGGTCAAATATGTTTTAAATCTTTAAACAACTTCTTTTGAATAACCAAAAGGTCTAGGATGATGATATCTGCTAGGATGAAGGGCTACCAAGTTTATTTATATGAATGACTTTGGCTTATATTCAAGGTCACAGGGGTCAAATATATTTAAATCTTGAAACGACCTCTTCTGAATAACCATGATGCCCAGAATGTTGATATTTGGCCATTTGCATGCTTGGATGAAGGGCAACCAAATTTGTTGAAATGAATGACCTTGACGTATATTCAAGGTCACAGGGGTCAAATATGTTTAATATCTTTAAACAACTTTTTTTGAATACCCAAACGGCCCACGACGCTTCACTGGTCATTTGTCTGATGAAGGTGACAGAGTACATAATTTATGGTACTAGTCATAGAAACGTCACATAGAAATACTTATTGGTTGTGTAACAAGAAACATTTCATAATCCATACTTACTAACCTGAAGAAAATGTTTAGAAATGGCAAAGACTTGTTTTGCCAAGTACTTTAGCAGATACACAAGAATACATGGTACATGGTATCCACTTATATAATAGTTGCTTCATCAGGTGGAAGATAATTTACCACGCATAGATCAAGTTGTCACTGATACTGATAATCCTAAGTGTAGGATACTTGATCTAGACTATTATTCCCTTTATTGTGAAGGTGGGCAGCTGTTGCTATGGGTACGAGACCCACGTCTCTAGCCCAGTCATAGTCAGGACACTGTCCTATCTAAGATCTGTGTTATCCTGGCTGATGAGTTTTGATAAGACATACCAGCTGTATTGTTATCATAGCATCGTCATTGTTACCTGTATTTCAATAGCAGTGACAGTATTGATGATTGCCATTTGAAATATGTGTCGAAAAATTACGGTTATTTTGTTCAAGAAACCTGTGATCAAAGGTATTGATCTGTTGCTATGACAACCAGTGAACTACATGTTTACGGTCAGTTTAATGGTGAAAATTCCCTAGGGTGACACTTTGGAATATCATTACATCTCATATCTGTGGTAAAAATTCCATTTGATTCATTCTCAATAGCAAAATATTGGCAGCAGGGTAAAAATAAATGTGATCCCAATATAAATAACAAAAGATGAACTTGACAAGGGTTGCTTTTATCACGAATAATCACATAAAATATAAAGGGTTACTTATATGGTTTTTAGTGTTTAAGGGGATTTCAATGTTCTAAATAATATTTTTGTCCTTCCTCATAATGACCCTGGCTGTTGCGAGGATGTTAAAAAACAAACAAACAAATCCTTTATATTTGCTTTCAATTTCGACAAATGTTTAGCTGGGAGTGTTTTGGATTTCTGGGATGGAACACAATTCCATAAGGTCATACTGTGCTATGAGAATTGTAACAATAATACCAGCATGTCCTCATCTGGTGGAGTTATACACATTCCAATCATGTAAAAAGCATATCATTTCATTATGATATGGGTTGACCATGTGTTGTCGTGGGACGTCCAACACTTGTGTCTGTTTATGTTTTATATTGATGGTTTCTGTGTTGGGAGAAATCTGCTGTGTCATGTATCGCTCCGCAGCAGACAGAAATGGTAAAAACATCTTAGTCACTGTAGCAGTAGCCATTTTACACACAACCGTATAGTGTTCATTTTGTATGTAACATTATCTCTACAACCCAATAGAATGGTAATAAATGTCATTATGAATACAAATGTTTCACTGTAGGTATCGTAAACAGCATTCATCTAATACATTTGTTGTTTTTTCTGAGCAGTGGGGGCTTCCCCAACCCAAAAGATCCCAAAAAAGATTTGCACCCCAACTCCTTTCCGTAGAGTAGGACACTTTGAGAAAAAATGTACATTGATATAATAATATGATGTGTAGCTAATATGGAAAGTAATTCAGACTCTTTGGTTTATTTAAGTGTTATTTGAGAATATCTTTAAAAAACACATTTTGATGATTCTTTTTCTGTTACCTGGAGAATTAAGAAGCCGTGTTGGCTATAACTTTTGCCTTTCTTGGTGGTAAATGTAGATTAATGGATGGTTTATGTGGTGAATAAGGACAAATTATCTGGGTTTTTTTTATAATCCAAGATGGCCGCCATTGCTTCTGATTGGCTAAAGCTTTTTGGGCTATAACTTCTTTTTCTGGTGGCCTTATTTTGTTCTCATTTTGGGGTAACTGGTATTTGTTGTATGAAATACTGGTAGATGTGTCTTATAACCAATATTCCAAAATGATCTGTCATCACTGAGGTTTCTGCTTGGCCATAATGGGAGTTGTGTATGGTCAAGTGTATGGCAGTGCCCTTGCTGACCTGTACATTTATTGGTTTTCACAATTTTTATGCCAAATGAAATCACAGAATTCAACTGGATAGTGAATGTTGCTCATTAACCCTTTTACCCCTATGTAGCTTTAGTAAACTCTTCCATGCATTGATCTCGATGAGTCCATTATGGTCTACAGTGGTGAAAGGGTTAAGTAACATGATAGTCTTATCAATACTGTAATAAAACCACAAATTAAAGATCCCAGGAATGGGTATTTTTAAAATGAATATGAAAAACATGGTTAAAAAACAAAACAACATATGGTATGCCTTTCCCAATGATTTCACACTGTTATCTGTCATCCAAACATTTGTCCATAATTCAGAAATGTTTTAAGTATTCTTATAGGCACTAGCCATTTAACTTCTGTTATCTTCTGTAATGACGGCAATTATTGCCCTTTGTGTGTTCCAAGTTTCCCTATTTTGTTTTAAACTCAACTGTATAGGACTAAGAATGAAGCTTTAAGTAAGAAAGTCGCAGGGGAGTGTTAGAAACCTCATATACTAGCCTGGTGTAATACTCACTTCACAGTATCAATAACTAAATGATGTAACATTTTACAGTCAAATAACGTCATGTTTCAGAATAGTTTTGTAAGGCATGTAAAACAGCCTGTTATGTTAAGTTCACAAGAAAAGGTAACAGAGATATTTTAAGACATGGAAAATTTACCCTCAGAGTTTTCAAATTCAATTTCAGCCTTTGACTACCTGGTATAGTTTCCAGGGTTAGCCTGATTTGGAGACACCATGAACTGAATTTCCCTGTCCAACATTTTACATACAAAATAGTCTTGTATTTTCTTGCGAATTTTATACTGTAAGGGCTTTGTAATTTCACTGGAAAGTAGACAACACATTTAACTCAGGTGGTCTCTTATACAGGTTCATTTCACAATGAAATCAAAACAATGGGAGACATTGAAGTGGTCACTTAACACAGGTGGTATCCAATAATTAGAGATGGTTGCTTGTATAAATTACATAAAAATAAATCTAGCATTATATTCAGTCAAAAGCGGGTCTTGTCAGAACAACACGAATGGTAACTCGAAAATTTGTTGGAAATGAAGTAGAACGTTTTTCCAGTGGATATTTTCATTACCAACTGCTTCAAAATTTACAATATTTGTATACAATTGATTCAGGACCCTATCTAGAGATTCGACACAGGTTGCCATCCATTGCTGGGATCAAACCTACACTTGGCTACCAGCACTCGGGGTTTGCTGTCAAATGCCGTTGACCTCACGACCAACTGGGACTTGTAATTGAAATTTATTAACTGTATTTGTTTCTAAATTAACATTTTTTCTCCTGCAGGAAAAATGGTAAGAAGAAAAAGAGAGGCTCCCAAGACAATGTCATGAGTGATACTGCATCAGTGGATAGCAAAGCCAGCAAGGGCAGCCGAGGAAGTCGGAGCGGCACCAACAAACCCCCCGTCATTCCAAATGAATCAACAGCATAAGCTGTGCCGTCTTGTGATCCTCCAACTCAAAGTGCTGTGATATATTTTTTTATGCATTTAATGACTATAGGATTGTACATCGATACAGTTCGAAGCCAAAATTTGTGTTATATCTGGTTTAATTGTTTCCTTGAGAAAAGCAGATTTTGAAACATAATTTTGGTTGGTGAATTAATTAATTCTGATTTTGGTTGATGAATTGATTAATTCCAATTCAAGTCGAGAAACTGAATGTAGAAGATTTGGAGCAGAATTTCCATTTCTAGCTTGCATAATCATGATTGCCAGATTCAAAGATTCACAGTAGTTTTTCTGACCGAGACCAGATGTAAATGAAGTGTTCTAGTTTATGCTAGAATGACAGATTTCTTGTTTCTGGGTATATTGCTAGAAAAAAAAAATTGCTTCAAAGAGTTTAAAATATGTTGGGAGTTTTATATCGGCAGTAAAAGAAATGATGCTTCCATTATCACTATTTACGGTAGAATGGTGCTCACTAGAACAGACCAATAAGAAAAGCATTTCTATATTTGTACTGATGTTTTATCAAAAGATTCATAAATACGTCCATTATTCATCATTTTTTTTTCATAAAATACATATATATGCATCCGTCCAGCAAGTAAACAGTTAGTGACTATTTTGCAGAGGTGCCAACCATTTTGTTATTGCGGAGTGAATCCAGTTTTATAATTAAAAATCCACTCCCTGATTTCTGTTTGTTTTACTCTGATTTTATATCATTTAATCAAGGTAATTACAAAAGTAGTAAACCTCTACATTTAACTGGTAAAAACATTTTTGGAAAAGATTGAAGAGAAGCAGTTTTTTTGGACTTTCGTCATATATCTTAGTGCCCAAAAAGTCTTATAAGGATCCCGTTCCACTGCCCAAAACTATATTTAAGTGTTTGGAACTGTTTTTTTTCGGCATGACTATATAAAGCTTTGATAAATCATTTCTGAAAAGAAAAATGTACCTTGCTGGAAATTTTATGTGAAATAATAAACTATAAATCAACAACAGTGTTCTGAGTGTAAAAATAAACAGGGCCAGAACGGGTTTCTAACCCCGGACTTCCGATTGTTATACATGTACAATTGTTCTAACCAGTTAAGCTACCTGGTCAATTGAAGTGGCGTGGCTAAACTGTGCTATGGTTATATCCAAACGGAGGTTAAAGGGAGGTTACTGTATATAGGATAAAACACAGTGCAGTGGGACAGGGATCCTTAAAATCCACCTAAGGAAGACCACAACTATTCATTTAACATCACACACCACATGTACATCACTTACACATTTAAAAAGGTTGGCATCTCTGCATTTTATTTTTTAATTATTCGTCCATATACTTGTTGAGAGATTTGATATACAATGATAGCAAATTATTTTGCTACAAATTTTTTATCAAATGCAAACAATTATGACTTATTCTTTCAAAATATTTGTCTATGTAGAATCTCATGCTCTAATCTGAACAGATCTAGTGATAGAAAAGCTGTATTTAACTGTTATTGGTGTCAACAGTGTTGTTAAGGTTGTTTTATGTTTCAGTTACCTTCATTGCTGATCTTTTATATTTTAATGTCTTAATTTATTTCTTATCTCCCTACCCATTGTTCGACTTCAAACCCAGCCTTATTTTCATGCAGTTGCAAGGTACTCTCCAACAGGTGTTCATGCTAACAGGATGATCTACTGACAGTTGGGTTAAGAAATTATCAAGCTAAAATGTTAACACTTTGTAAGATAAAAGGAACACCATTATTAGATGAAATGCAATTTTGTTTTTCAGTCTTTAACTTTTATACCAGATGACCTTTAGGCTTATGTATGATATGCAAGACTTATTCCCTGCTCAGCAGTAGACATATCAAATATACATTGCCCTCGATCTTGCTACAGTGTCGCCGAGTAATTATTACGTTGTACGAAAAAAATTCAGACAGGACTGTTGACGCCATATTTGCCTTAAATTAGCATTCTGCTACACATTATTTCACGGTTGAATAGTTCATCTGTTATTTTCAACACCCTAAATCTACAGCTTCCTCCGAAAACTCCATAAACTGACAATATTCAATAAAACATCAATAGAAAAGTTTGTTCTGGTCTTATGCTTCCAGAATTAAACACATGAATTATGAGTGAGTTTACGAAGTGAATGTACCGTGGAAAGCTAGCGTGGCAAGTCCCCTGTCAAATAAAATAACGTCTGAAGTTGGAAGTTGACAATACATGCTGCATGCATTATTTAGGCCATATTTAGGTTGAATCAAGGAAGCATGCAGTCAATTATCTGGCGAACATAACCTGAGGTAGCCGGAATTTTATTGGTACGATCTTCCATTAGTAGAATGGATTTGTACAGTGACAATACCAAACAACAATAAATTATACGGTAAACACAACTGTGTGTCTTTGAATTGTCAGTGAACTGTTGTGCGAGATGTGCTACACATAATTTAATTTGAATGAACGTGATCACTGTATCCGTTATGTATTTCTATTTTTTCATTTAAATGGTCTTTGCTTGGTCACCGCTGACAGGCTAAACAGACATTAACATTTCACTAACGCTATCGTGCCCATCACACCGTACACATTTAAACCTTTTGGTCCAAGCATCATCACGGAGAAAATTATTTACGATTATTTTTCATAGCATGATCTCATTAATTTTTTCTATATATCATTTAGTGCCATAATATACACTCCCACTAGGTTCTGTGATCTGGTGTCTCCCACTCAAATTTGTACTTTTCTCAGATATTTATTCCCATGTTAATGTGCCAGGGGAGTCATTTAGAAACGAAACTTACACCAGGGCTATGTCTTCAAACTCCTTTACAATAATGAATATTGTTTCGTGTTACGAATTAAAATCCTTTGTATAAAAGTAAATTCAAAATTTATAATTTCAAGTATCTTTGAACATTTTACAAATTATTTAATGTACCAGCAGATTGTATCAACTTGTTGTACCGATATTTTTTTTTATTAGAAATGTGTTTAACGGCCGTGCATTTTTTTTCAAAATCAGTTTTATGGGTATTGGTCACCTGCAAACCACTTTATTGAGATTAATTTTATTATTAAAATTACATAGGGTAGTTACTTGTTGGCCTTGTTCTGATTAATTAGAATATTTTCCTTGAAAAAAATGAGATTCCTTATCTAGTTAACCTATCTATGTTAATGTTGAGGACTTCAAATGGATGTCGTGCACATTCACTCCATATTTGGTATCAATCAGCCAATATTCTAAGCTGCATATGCATTTCAGCCGTAGATAAGATCTGTACCCGTAGGAATCTCGTAACATTAGCTATTTGTCTGTTCCGAGTGACAAACTCGGACCATTAAGTTAGATCCAGCAGGTAGTGTTTGTTGACATGTATGCCAGTGATTTTGAGCCGAGTTCCTATATTCCTACCAGATTAGCCTTCGGTAAATATTTGTACATACAGCCATGAAATGCATTCTATAAATGAAAATATTATAATGAAGGCCTCCTCATTCCCTTAATATATAACTACCCTGCCCACCCCCTACAACTCCTGTGGTACAGTCTCTATCAATGGATAGCAGGGTCCACTCTGGTTGTACGGGTAGGGAGGGATTAATAGAAGTGTGGAGAAGACTACATTAATAACAGTGGCTGTCCAGAGGATTGCATTTCCTGCGATAAGTTGACACGAGATAAAATGACAAGCTTATTGGCATCACTATCAATGGAGGTTTTCCAGGCAGGATATGGAGTATTTGTATTGTTACATTATGTGGTTAGGACGTAAACCATCAATTATTCATTGTGTGCGATTCGGGCAGTATCGGGTTGTAACAATTTGACGACAGGGATGCTGGTCACTATCTACTGTCATAGGGTTACGATACCAGCACTCAATTAATTTTTCATTCAAACAGAGAGACACATTTCAACATGTTGGGGGTTTTTCAATCATATTTGAAATTGATACCATTTTTTATATTTGATTAGAATTTCTATAATATCAGATAAGAATATATGTCTTCATTTTGTTATCAATCATTAATTCCAAAGAGAATATCTGATTATCTGATGATATTTTGACGTAAAGAATACATAATGATACTGGATTACAAAACGAATTCTACATAAAAGCTTTATGAATCCTTTTCTGTGACCATGTTTTAAGTTCTCTTTCTACTGGCTCGATCAGCTTATCTAAACTGAGGTCATTTCCAGTGTCTCCACTGCGGGTCGAACCTTGGACCTCTGGTTTACTAGTCTTGCACTCAATCGAATAAGCCAAAGAGAAATTCTCCCTAGCCGAGTCGGTAGGAAGCGGCTAGTATTTTACCGGCTTGACATTCACTGGCATTGTCTCTGTAGAACGACATTGTATACAATAGAGATTGCTATAGCCCGTCGTCATTTTTATCAACCTATCGATGAAACAAGATACTAATGTATTGTTCTACAATACCATTTGAATGGTTGGAATTGACACAGTGACTGTTGTCTATGTAATTTGTAATGTTGTGTGTGCTGATGCTATCCTGCACCGATGGCCTTTATTGAAAGATATTGCAGTATGTACTAGTGATCTTGTTACCTAAAAATTGGAAGGTTGATTTTATCTGATTTTTCGCTTGTATACTCATATATTCTATTATTCGAAGAAGACATATTAAAAAAAAACCCACCATATTTATGAACTGAATGACAATATCTCTAATGAAGTCTAATGTGTGTTTGCACTCACTGGTGAAACATTATTCATTTATCAGATATTTGCCAATTATAAATCCTTCGCATTTAGTTGACCATGCATGGCTGGGTTAAAAGTCATGCTACAGTGAACTATATGTGTTGATTTCCCCAGTTGTTTAAGTTAAAGTTGTGCCTCTATGAAATATTCAGTGTTGACCAGAAACGGTCGTTACTGATCAGGACACACCTGTTAATTCTACCTGTCACGACCTATACCTGTCAGGTGAGAGGTGTGCACTGCCCACCTGTCTAACATCATCGTCATGGGTCATTCAGCCCAAACAAAATTATTAATATCTTATTAGTTATCAATTTTTTGGGGCATTTTTTTTTGTATCAATTTGTTAATAGCCATGACCTATTATTGAAAACATATAAATATTTAAATGGCATCATTGTGTTTAGGACGATTGAGATGAATTTGACAAGAAAATTATTGTGCAAGTGTGAGATTCTATCATTTATGTCTTCAAAATACTGTTTTAACAATGATAGGTCATCATAATATATATATGTAGTTAAAACAAAATCCCTCTAAAAATTGGTTATGCACCAGTGTCACCAAATTATTTGTAATCAACTAAAGTTGAGTTGAAAAGTAGCTCCATATTTAGCCTGTACTATATATGAAAAAGTTAAGTTTGGGACCAGCTAAGTTAACCTAAAATGTGTTGTTAATAGTGTGGACCCTGTAGGACTAACGGTATATACACTGGACCCTTGCTTCTATAGAGTACTGAGGACGGATTCATTGGGCCTGTAGGACATTGTAGACTAATTCTTTGGCCCCACAGAACACTGACGACTGATTCGTTGGGCCTATAGGACACTGAAGACTGGTCCTTTGGCCCTTTAAGACTGGTCCTTTGGCTCTGAAGGACATCATAGACTGGTCCTTTGGCTCTGTAGGACATTGTAGACTGGTCATTTGGCTCTGTAGGACATCGTAGACTGGTCCTTTGGCTCTGTAGGACATTGTAGACTGGTCCTACAGAGCCAAAGTGACACTGTGGACTGGTCTCTTAGCCCTACGTGACACTGTGGACTGGTCTCTAAGCCCTACGTGACACTGTGGACTGGTCTCTTAGCCCTACGTGACACTGTGGACTGGTCTCTTAGCCCTACGTGACACTGTGGACTGGTCCCTACTACCTTTAGGATACTGTAGACTGGTCCTTTCCCCCTGTTGGACACTGTAGAATGATCATTACACCCATGAAATAACGAACATTAATGTGTGTTATAATTGTTTTCATACTGTATTTTATATGATATAAAAATACAATTTTAATTGATCAATAATATTGCCAAGTTTACCAAATCTGTTATCCTGCAGAGTCAGAAATCTGCTGTTAATGTTAAATCATTATATGTTCATGTGTTTGTGTGTGTTATGTTAATACATCTAATTTATTGATGAACATTACCATTAGATATTTTTCAGCATTAAGCATCATATTTAAATTATATACCTCATGTTACAAAGTGACCATTTGTACATACTCATTTGTATATTGTATTTAAATAATCTGTGTATAGTAGTTACCCTGTATATTAGTTACCCTGTATAGCAGTTACCCTGTATATTAGTTACCCTGTATAGTAGTTACCATGTATATTAGTTACCCTGTATATTACTTATTGCCCTGTAAATAGTTGTTACCTGTAGGCCATTGGAAGCTTAGTGCTAATTTTGTACAAGAGTCCAAATGAAATTGCAACGATAGATTTATAATGATTTTCAATAAAATGATATTCAAATGATGTTTGAAGTTGTTGCTTTTTTGTTACCTCACCTGCCCGAAGGGCAAGTGAGCTTATGCCATGGTGCGGCGTCCGGCGTCCGTCCATCCGGCGTCCGGCGTCCGTCTGTCCGGCGTCAACTTTTTACTTTAAATAACTTCTTTTCGGCAATCAAAAGGCCTAGGATGATGATATTTGGCCAGTAGCATGCTGGAATCAAGGGCTACCAAGTTTGTTCAAATAAATGAC
>JAUMHH010204443.1:0-13152 GCA_032359455.1 Chlamys rubida
TTTCCTCCACCACCAAAACCTGGCACGTCCTTAAATGACCATAGCTGTTAATAGGACGTAAAGCACAAACAAACCAGCAGATTAAAAAAATAATCTCATGTTTTGTTTTGTTGGAAGTGTAAATAGTTATCTCCCTTTTTGCTTTGTTTACAGCGCACATTGCATTCTGCGGGGAGACCTTGGATCTATCTCTCGTACTACCCTTCAATGATTACCTGCCACAGACGGTCCATATTGACTTCCTCATCAAAGTAGGATCATCATCTACCCTACCAACATGTTGATTTTATGCCTAAGACAAGATGGAAGTTTGAGAAATCTAGATGCTGTCTGCCCGTTCTGTCTAGCCCATTACTATGGAATATAAAGTAGCGAAAGAGAGTTGATTTTATTTGTGTCGAAATAATGAATGTTCATGTATTCTGGTAATATTGAAGTGGACGTGTTTTTTTCTTTTCGACACTACCATGATATAGGGGTGGCGGGTAGGGCATATTGTAACCCATATCCATCCTGTCCTGTCGTGCTGCTTTATGTCCCGTTCCATTGCAATCCTCAGATCTTCTTTTTTAATTTCCATTAATAATTCTTTTTATGATTGTATGTGCTTTAAACAAGTTATTTACAGGCCTGATAGTTATCAACAAATTTAAACAATATCATACATTATCTTTTGTTTAAAAATTTCTGAATAAGTATTTGAAAGATATTTTAATTCTTGCTTGACTGTCCCTGCTTGATTGTTCTTTGAATTAATGCGAAATGTATTGGTTATGACCTGATGTTATAAACGGTATTTTCCCTTCAGGGTGAGAATGCTTTCTGTCGGCTGTTTTTGCCAGAAAACAACACAAGTAGGCATGTCGTGTGTGCCATTGCCGAGAGTATGAAGCTGATGGACCGGGATGGTAACATCATGGAGAATCCATTTCAACAACCGGGGAAGAAACAGTGGAGGCGTTTCACTACCACGTCAGAAGGGTAAGTAGGGGATCACAACCTAACTACGGTGTGGGGTCACAGTGCTGTATACAGCTATGATTTGTGCAAACTAACACGTGTATTTATTAGGGTTTTCAATGATTATACGATCAGAAGACAGCGAACAGGTTACCAAAATTAAAAACCTAATAGTCAGACGTTTATTTACCCCCACAGGGAAACTCCATGTTTACTCCTCTTAAACCTACCAATTTTCTATTGGTATGACCGAGAATTTGACTAAACATCTGATGTATTTATTGCTGTTTATTGTTTGATTACCACACTCACCGATTAACTGGTTACTCTGTCAGAAGACTTTTCAAGTAATCAGTTACAAAAATTCATCTGGTTTGACAACCCTGGTATTTATGTAGGGAAATACCCTTTCATCATTACATGTGATAACTTAAAAACACATACTGTAAAAATGGAAATTATTGCGACGTGGAAATGCTCATGTTTTTAATATTGACTAAAAACCGGGAAACTTTCACCCTTTTTGCTCTTCACTGGTAGAATCTGTTTTCGCATAGTGTTAATTTTTGCCCTTCATATGATTTTCTTTTCATTGTATGTTGTGTACTTGACTTCACTGTCATGATAAATTTGCCGTCATTAGGAAGGGCAAAAAGGGCGAAAGTTAAACTACGGCGAAAATTTCCCAGTATACTGTAGCCCAAAATATATATATGTGACATATGCATTATATATTTCGATATCGATATGCTTAGAATTTCCTTGTAGATACTTTTGTGCTAATTCATTGAATGCGAAAAAAAACAAGCATTTCCCCAATGCAAAAGATTCCACTTTTACTGTATTGCGGAACGTGTTCAGCATATAATGTTACTGTATACAGTCAAATTTCCTGTAAGATGAAAGTATTTTTTTATAATAAGTAATATTACTGTCTCAAAAAATTTCAAAACTGCAATTTCAACCCTGAACTATTGTATTTTTTCCCAGATGTACATGTACTACAGGAGTTTGAAAGCTGTTTATACAATAAAATGTATGAAAATTGTATGAAAATTTGTTCCATATACCTTGTCCTTGTGTTATAGGCAAGATTGGATAGATTGTTGGCACACCTCTAATGTAGCCCTCAGTGTTGTCTACACATACCACCCTATGCCCCGTCTGGCCAAGGTTCAGTCCCCACTGGCCCCTGAGGGAACCATCTCTACGCCTGAGCTAGAGGAAGCCTTGCTCATACCACTCCGACCAATCAGGGGAGAACAGGGGCGGGGCCAGCCTCCTCCAGACTTTGATCCCGGAGAAATGGTTGCAGATTTGATCGCCGTAGAGCTGGAGGTTGCCCCCTCCATTTTGTGTCTGTATGGTCCGCTGTTGAGAAACTTTATACATGTAAAGGTGAGATTGTGAAAACTTGTATTACATAGTTTGTATATTGGATCAGTTACAGACAAACCTATATCAAAAGACCACCCTTGGGAAGTCCAAAAAGTGGTCTCTTAACACAGGTGGTCTCTTAACAAGGTGGTCTCTTAACAAGGTGGTCTCTTAACAAGGTGGTCTCTTAACACATGTGGTCTCTTAACACAGGTGGTCTCTTAACACAGGTGGTCTCTTAATACAGGTGGTCTCTTAACACAGGGGGTCTCTAAACAAGGTGGTCTCTTAACACAGATGGTCTCTTAACAAGGTGGTCTCTTAACACAGGTGGTCTCTTAATACAGGTTCAATTCACAATGAAATCGCTGTAATGTTGAATATTTTAAAAAAATGAAAAAAACACAGGTGGTCTCTATATAGAGGTGGTCACACAAGCAGGTTTGACTAGCAATTTAATTTTGATTTTAACTTTTCCCTTATGATGAAATCTTTGGCTACATTCAGGATCAAAATAATTTTGTGAGGTTTCAGAAAATTTTCTCCTTTGTCTAGAATGCTGTGCACTAGGACCTCTATAAATCAAGGATCAGTGAAATGCTTGTTGTAAATGTTCTCCAAGAATGGATTTGGTTCTTAATATAGTCATAGTTTGTTGTTTTAACTGTGTCTCTCGTCAGTTTATACTGTTGGGACTTCCTAACAACATCTATTCAAAATAGGAATATATTGTGACCAACTGTCTCTTTTACTCTTTTTGAAGAATTGGCTTTTGGTAATTACTTAGAGAATGTGAAACAGAATTTTTACCTGAAAAATGCTACAGGATTTAGAACATCAGTAATTAAAAAAAGAAGTCAGTACCGTATTTGTTCGGCAGTAAGCCCAGGGGGCCAACACATAATCTTAGGCTCATGGTAGAGCGGTGGGCTTATTACAGGACAATAGAATAGCATTTCTACTGAACTGCAATATATATGGGTTAGGTTTATTACCAGGCATGAGCTTATTGCTGGATAAATATGGTAATATGTATATTTCTCCTACTGAAATGATCAGAGTTTGTACAAACAAGGCTTGACTGTGTTTATCTACAGGAGAATTACCTGGGCGAGGATCAGGTGTTCACGGACTTCCACGACAAGTGTACTGCACGGAGTTCCGGAGACAACGCAGCCATGGGTCCCTTATCAGCGTCGGAGGGCGGGGAGGACACTGAGCCATTTGATGCTAGAAAGTACAGACCGTTTTCTGTCACTGTGTCTGTCACTGTCCACGATATACATGCACATCTTGTCAAGGTAAGAAAGACTTTTGTTTGTTGAGGGATCTGATATGCTGTTTTGCACTTTCGAATTCCTGCTACTTAATTATAGTCACTGGTGTTACTCCCAAGATGACTGTCATGACCAGAACTATGCATGTTTAAGCTATATTTCCAGAATACATTTATAGGGTAAGTGATGATAGTTTGTGGTCAGCAAACGGCACACAAGTTAACGTTGCTGCCTTAAGATTTGTTTACGTTGAGTAATTAGAACTGTGATTTGAGAAGTTTTGGTTCTCTTGTCGTGATTCCTATATTGTTCATCTTTGGAATCAAAGGGTTCCATTCCTGATGCACATACCGGTACTAATATCTTCTTCGCACTCTTGGCAAAATTGAAGGCTTGGTAGGCTATTTAATTAGTTTTAGGTATGAAAACATGACCAATCGTTAGGCAGATACCTATCATTCACGAGGTGCTGCATAAAGAGGCTTTGACTTTGTGATGACAAGAGTGCAGAGAAGTTTTTTACATTTTTCCCTTGCCTCACTAGAGACATGACACCTTAGTTCAGAGTGAATGAACGACAGCAATGGTACATCAACCTGATCATCTTTACTATTATATATGTTATTATATGATTTGAGTACAATGTATAATAAAATATTTATTGCCCTTGTGGTAGGAAAACACGATTCTTTGTTTTCCCTAAAAAAATCTTGCTTCACTTGGGTTTCACCTTTGTGCAACATATTAAATTTCAAGAAAACTAGGAAACTGTTTGTTACATACATGTACTTACTAATAAAAGCTACTATCTTGTGATCTATTTTTCTATTGAAATATTGGAAAGGGAAACATTTCCAAAAGGGGTGTGATACAGGTCTTGCGGGCTGATACGGAGAGGACTGATACAGGTTTTGGGGTGTGATACGGCGGTGGCTGATACGGATTTTGGGGTGTGATACAGCGAGGGCTGATATGGGTTAGAGCAATTGTGTCATATCAAAAAACCCGTATTTATTAGTAAGTATGTAATAAACTGTAATAATACTATGTATGACCTCTGTTGTGTTACAGAACTGCAGTATAGATGACCTGCCCTGTCCCAGTATTAGTTTAGAGAGGCTGTGCTTCGAGTTGGACAAAAACTTCAAAGAGACGAAACTTCAGCTCCTTCTGTCTCCGGTCATTCTGGTTGCCAAGGATATGCTAGAGGTATAGATGTCCAGATATCTGACCAATGACAACAATTACTATTTCATATCATAAATGACCGAATGAGTAATTTATCATCAAGGTATCATATTATCATGATGGTTGATTGTGTTCTAGTTGCTGTCACTCTTTGTGCTTACTGTAAAATTGGAAATTTTCTTCCAATTGATTGTGGTGTTGTAGTTTTTGCAGTGGCAATAGTGCTGCAGTACAGACAGATCTGTGTTTAGGGACGTCTCTTGGGAAGTCCAAAAAGTGGTCTTTTAATACAGGTGGTCTCTTAATACACGTTCAATTCACAACAAAACCACTACAATGGGGAACATTAAAAGTGGTCTCTTAACACAAGTGGTCTGTTAGTAAAGGTGGTCTCTCAATGGAGGTGGTGGCATGAACAGGTTTATATATTTCATAGTGTTACAGTGTGTTTGCACTTTTAATTTTGTGCCAATTTAGTAAATTCAAACTTCACAAACATTTTCACATTTACAGAATGTCATCATCATGAAGTTTACATTTTTGTTATTTGTTCATCAGCCAATTAACTTATTTTGTTTTGTACTCTACAGCGAGACGAAGACGAGAGTCACCTTAATGTGGGTCATCTGGGGTTATCAGGGTTACAGGTCAGAGGTCATGCTATGTTCTCCCTGGAGGGTCTGCCATTGGATTCCGAAACACTGGAGTATGGCTGGCTGGTGGAGGCTATCATTGGAGATCTAACAGGCAAACTCACCTGTGCTCAGGTAAGACACCTATATTACCTGAGTTTATTGGTAGAATACTTATCTTTTTTCTGGTAGAACAATTGCCTGTATTCTGGCAAGGAGTTTTTTTATGTTTTCAGATATGGTGCACCATTTTCATTAAGGTCCTGTGTCAGAGATATGGGTTCCCTATAGGAATTAGAGTATCTGTCCGTCTGTCTATCTGTCCATCTGTCCATCTGTCTGTCTGTCCACACTTAAGGTGTTTAAAAAGTTTCTAAATTCAAGTCCACAATACTGTTACAAAATATATGTGTAGGTGGATATGGTCCCTATCTCAGAATCCAAAACACTTATCTTCTTTGAAATTTGACATTTGATAACACTGTTATATTGATATGTACATGGGCTTTAAAAAGTTACTAAAGCCAATGTCATGGTCACTAAAAATAGACCATGGTGGTTACGGTCTGGTAAGGGGCTTTTGATGACCTGTCAGTGTTCTAGTTATAACACCAATTCTTCGTCTATGTTTCACCCTGTCTAACTCTCCTAAGTTAACATCAGTCCATTATTTAATGATGAAGGGAATTGGTAAACAAGACAGGAATAACTTTACATAATTTGATACTTTTAATGTGGTAAATACTGTTAATGTACATCTTTTAGCGCAAATAAAATGTTAGTAGCGTATCATTAGTACATTGATGTATCCACAATATATGCAATAGGTCACAATTTACAGATCAATTAGCGCCATAATAATTTAGTGCAATAAATTAAGCCCCAGAAATGCTATGATAAGACTACTTCTTAAATACTTTTACAGTAATTAGCTTGCTTTTTTTTTTATCTCTGAGTAGTAACAGAACATCTTTGGGTTCTTGCATCTAAAATATTTTTACAGTTAGTAATTACCTTGTTTTTTTTATCTTTGAGTAGTTACAGAACATCGTTGAGTTCCTGCAGACATTCATCACGCTGGTAGAAGACCCAGAGAACAGCCTGCAGCACCCCCGCTCTTACCAGCTGTGTCAACATATGCTTCCCCAGCCTCAGTGTCGCATGCTGTCCAAGTATCGTTTCTACTGCCCGTCGTCTGAGGACATCAAATACAAGATGACCAGGGTGTCCCTAGACTCTATCAGCTTCTTCCTTGTCGAGTCTGGCACTGCCTTCAATGTACAGGTAATAACAGCTGCTTGTAGACATGTGTTGCCATGGGTGAAGAAATTGGATTTCCTGGTATTTGTTGCTTCATGCTACGACAGGGAAATGATTTCATGATTCGGTTGCTTCAAGAAGTCCCCATGGAGTGTCTTAGGTGTCCATTGCTTCAAGTAGTTATGGGAAGGTTTCAGGGTATATGATGCTTCAAGTAATCAAAGGGAAAATTTCGATTGTCCGTATCTGTTGCCTCAGATAATCACAGGGGAAGGTTTCCAGATATCTGTTAAAATTATTTTCTTATTAATTCAATTTATTCATCCAGTGTAATTGTGTGTTTTTCTAATTTTATTTTCAAAGTTGATAATAATGCGATTGTATATTGTGTACCGGGAAACATTTGCCCTGCGCTAGTACCCAATTACCTTACTGTTAATTTTGCCCTTCATCTTTGATTACTATATCATGTTTTTTAATTATGTCAACAATAATGACTTATTGTTAAAGAGGGCAAAAAAGACCAAAGCTGAACTGCGTCTAAAATTTCTCAGTATAATTTATATTACATGCCATGGTGGCCAAGTGGTTAAGGTGTCTGACATTCTGCTACCACTAGTCCTCCACCACTGGGTCACAGGTTCAAGTCCTACGGAGGGGCAGTCGCCAGGCACTGGTGGTTTTTCTCTAGGTACTCCAGCATTCCTCCACCACCAAAACCTGACACGTCTTTACATGACCATAGCTGTTAACAGGACGTAAAACACAATCAAACCAAACCAAACTGTATATTACTTAATATCTTGTTGTTATATTTTACCAGCTCTACCCCATAAAGATATCCACCTGTAACCTCCACGGGACAAACACACGGGCTGGGATCACTGGTAAGATAGAACATCTGTCCTTCAACCAGTACATCTGCGCCTCGGCCCTCCATCACAAAGACTGTAAACAGGACCACTCCAATACCTGGCTCGAGTCTGGTGGTCTCACCATGGGGCCAATAGATGCTGAAGCCGCCATGGCACTCCCCAATCCGGACTTTCATGAAATCCAAAACACGTTTCTTAAGTTACACGATAAGAAAACTAAACGACTTTGGTTTCTTTGGCCAGTTGAGACAATGAAGATCAGCTCAGCTGTCATCGGGAAGTGTGGCTGTCACGGAGGTTGTACATTTTTTGGTAATAATAAAAACGGAATTGGATTCTTTAATCCAAGACGGACTAAAGATAAGCCGTTTGCTGCAGTGCCACAGGTATCTCCTGAAGGTCATGACCCGGGTTTTGGGCAAAGTTTATTGTTCAGGGATAAGTTAGTGTTCGAAGTGTCTCCCTCTAGTGGAGGTTTGTCACCTCACAAAGGTCGTGGATTCGCATTTACACGAGGCTATATGAGTGACATGACAAGTCCAGAATCGCCAGCCATGCATTTTAACATTACTGAAGACATTCTAGGTGGAACAAGTCAGTCGGGATCAACAGTGACGGACAAACAGTGGACGACCAGCAGTGCTGGTCAGTCAGTGACCAGTACCCTAAAAAGTAATGTGTCCACTCAGACATCGGCCAGTAGTACTAGTGGACACAAACTGACCACTCAGGCAGACTCGACTCAACCAAGCTCAGGGGACAGAGAAAACTTTCAGTCATATGACTCTCTCAATTTCATGTCACGTAAAGGAAGCTTGGACGATACCTCACTACGGAGTGCAAGGTTCATGACACCACCCGATGGACAGAGTATAGAGTCTCACAGTCCAGGGATACTGAGAAAGGGAACGACAAGTTCAATCCCCAGTCCACAGTTACTCAGACAAAGTGGTGGCCCCAAGGGGTATTCTTTAGCATCGCTGGAAAGTGAGCTCTATTTCTCTGCCGAGGAGGATGTTTCTACGCTTCGACCAAGTAGTGGACATTTTTATTCATTGGATGATTCGTCTCAGCCATTATTGGACTCAGGTATGAACAAAACTTTGACCCCTGAAGAAAAAGTAGAGGACCAGACTGTGATAAGTGTAGATAATACTGTGATAAATAGACGCTCTAGTGATGCGTCAACAATATCGTATGAATCCGCCCCGACGGATCAAAGTGACACAGACACAATATCGGGACCAGATATCCCGGACAACGTGTCCCTTGTCGACCTTCATAGCCAGGTCAATAAGCCTATCACCAAGTCTCCGGTGTTGTTAGCGTGTTACTCACGTCATCTCACTCAGATGCAGTGTCACGATTGGTACCAGCCTCCGCCAAGCCAGGGTAGGGGTCACGGAGGTCAGGCTGACCCGTCCCTGTACTCGCTGTCCTCGGCGGGACAGTCTGCCCAGTACGTTCACAGTCCGGCCTGTGTTCCTCACTTCATCAAGCTGCGACAGGGTTTCAGTATCTCTCAGATGAGGACCCTGGAGCAGGAGGATGTAACCAGGGGCACTACATCAACAACGCCTAAGGAGGGACATACCACAGAGGAGGGCGGGTCAGCGAGGGGCAAGGACACTGTAGAAGGTACAGCAATATAACCCAGTTATACTGGGGAACTCTTGTCTGCCAGGGGAGGGATTATTCTGTAAAAATGGAATCATTGCAGTGTGGAAATGCTTGTTTTTTTTCATGTTGAGTAAATTAGTGCAAAAATATCTTCATGAAATTTGTATATATAGAATAAGGGTATACATATAAAAAAAATAGTACATTGCAGAATTGTCAACACTAGAATTTTCACACCACAGTTTGTTTAGAGAGTTAAAGAGAACAGTATTCATCATACTTATACAGCACAATAATGATGTAATTTTCAGTCAATATTAGTATCATGCACTAAGCCTTCAAGTCTGGCAATTATGTTAGAATGATAGCTGTAAAATACAACACTTTTGTATAAATGCATCAGCTGTTTGTTTACCATATTTGCTGTAATTAGTGCCAAGGGTGCTTGAAGAATTGGCTGGTGGGGGCGCTTATAACAGGACATAGGTTGTATCAGTAGAGGTGAGATAACTACTTATAACAGGACATAGGTTGTATCAGTAGAGATGAGATAACTGTCTTGACACATTCCCAAGGAGCATTTCATATTGTTCTCTTATTTCTTTTTCTAAAGCAGTGAGAAAAAGATGACAAGACTGGAGTGTCTGATATAAAGTTGACATAGTTCTGTATTACGTTAAATGGAGAAGGACAGGATGGAAGGGTGTTTGGGAAAGATAGCATTTATGATATCATTTCAATAAGTGGCTAAAAAGCGAGGGAGGGGTCTTACAAGGGGAGGGCTGTTAATTACAGCGTGATGGACTATTGAGATCATATTGTGATGCATTTTATTTTGATTTCCAGACCTTGAGGATGTTACAGAGCTGAGGATGGAGAGTGCTTCCATTACCACAGCTGTGGTCAAGATTAAGGGTTCTATGGATGTTTTGCTTACGCCCTTATTCCTCGAGTCATTCCAAAGGTAACCCTTAACTCAGTGGTCAAGGTTTACTCAGCGGTCAATTAGACATGAACTTTCAGCTGATATTGTGTCACTGTTTTAATGTCATGTGTCTGTTTCAAGAGCATAGTACTTAGATTTTCATTTTTATCAGATATTTTCGTGGGGCCCAAATTTTGTGGTTTAAAAAAATAAATAAATGAGTACCCACTCATATGGAGAAATGCGTTACGGGTGGTCGGGTGGCGCAGTGGATAATGGACTCGCCTTTAACCAAGGCAACCAGAGTTTGACTCCAAGATTGGATTTGAAAAGGTATGGGGTCACCTGTCAGACCCCGTGGGTTTCCATGGGTAGTCTGGTTTCCTCCAACTTTAAGACCTCCCGCACGCTAACATCCGGGTCAACAACAGTGATACTATAAGTTGTAATAACTTGTTTCATAATTGCTGTAAAGGAAATAAAGTTTATATTATATCAAATTGTAATTACTTCGTGGATCTTTGATTCGTGGAAGAAGATTACACACAAAATCAACAAAATTAAAAACCCACAAAAATGAGTGATTTCACAGCATGCCTTCCCCATAAAAACTATGCTTGTGTGTGTTACCTATGTTAACTTTGCTAGTTATAGGTCAACCATTGCTATTTTGATAACTGATCCATTGTCATCAATTACTGACATTAAGGGCAAGGAGGGGGGCAATCAAGTCTTACAAACATTACTTTGTCACTTATACTCAGAATAGTTTCAATGTTTAAATAACTTGTAGTCTAAATCTCTGGCTTTCAGTCCTAGTACTTACTCTATAACCTGGGACGACTATTCATTTGATATTGTAGATATGTGGAAGCAGTGATCCCAACTCTGATGCTGCTCCATCCATCGTCGATCATCGACGGTTTACACACCCAATGTCTAGATCGTCTCAAGCGCCAGAATCGACTTAAAAAGGGCGTGACCATGGGAGAAATGGTTGCTGAGGGAGTCGACAACTCTGCTGGCACAGAAAGACAGTTCAGTACGGAATCACGTCTCCGCACCGGGGAGATGAAAACATCAAGTATACAGGCCCTCTTCACTCTCAATAAGGTAAGAAAACCACTGAAATGTTCAGAAAGTTTCATTTCTGTGGAAATAAAAAAATATGCATAAGCCATAATTTTCCACAAAAATTTGGTTCATAGAAAACAGTATAATTATAGTAAAACCTTCCAATCTGACACCTGTCGAATCCGACACTTTTTGAAACACAACATTTTGGTCAAAATTAGACAGGATGATGGAAGAAATTAGATTACAGTACCCCATGCCCTGGACTTGTAGATTTTATGTCGGGGTCAGTGAGAATACTACATTTGGTATAGAAATAAGGGTTGGGCTATTCAAATTTTAAAAACCTCTTTGGGGTTAGTACTAGAAAAATGAAAGAATGCACCCCTGAACACTTTGTTGGATTAGACAGGATGTTGTGATACACAGAGGTCGGATAAGACAGGTTTCAACTTTACTATTTATATGCAGCCATGTATGATGGATCTTTTCTTCATCTGTTCAGTAATAGCAAGTATTTCTGTTCTCTTTATACAGATCAACATCTGTCTGCTACAGGCCGGCATTGTCGAGGAACTCATATCATTCTCTGCCTTAGAGAACATCAATGAATTGACTTGTGTGTCGCTGTTAGCTGTGAGCGTGGGTGATATTCGGTGCCAGCTTTTGTCCAACAGTCACTCTTACCGTAATCCACAAGATCCTAGCCCTCTCAACGCAACACCGGTGGCCAGTAACTCCCCTAAGAAGAAAAGCAAGAACCACAACCTTGCTCACAGTGAACAGGGTGATCCCGAAATTCAGGTGTCGGAGGTTTGTCGCGAGGAGGATGTGGCGACTCTTCACATCTCTCGTGTACATCTCCAACTGCAGCGTCTCCTGAAGGAAAGCAATTTCTCCAACGACATCCTGCTGACCATCATCCCCGAATACAAGTCTAAAGTTCATTTTACCTTCGACAAGGATTTTCCGTCAACTGGAGGTGCGTTCTCATTCACGTCGTCTCCACGGCGACGAAGAGATTCATCTTCGGGACATTCTCCCCGACCTCCAATGAGTCGCCAGGCCAGTCGTGATGTGGGAGGGAAGGGCGTCAGTCGACAGTCGAGTAGAGAATGTGATAGTCGGGGTTCAACACTGCCCAGGTATTTTTGTCATATTATGCTTTTATTACACACAATTTAGTCATATTAAATGTTAATGAATTTTTTGTCAACATGATACGGAACCTCACACACAAGTGTGAAACTGAACATTTTATCCAACAACTTGACCCTTTTGGCTAGAACTACTGTATACTGAGTAATTTTTGAGGCAGTGTTTTTTTCATGTCTTTCTCAAGCAATGCAATGAACATTTCCGTTTCCAGACATTTTTGTAAGATTTAGTTCAAGACTAACAAAAATACAAAATATAATGCACAGTTCACTTTATTGACAAAAATATATAGTGATTTGATGGGAAGGGCAAAACTTACTCTGGACGAAAATAGATTTGACCTTTGAAGAGTGAATATTTGACAGGGCGAAAATGTTTTTCGGTATACAGTATATTTCATTCCTGTTAAATCTTTTAAAATGCACACTGTTGATGCACATACAAGAACAAGTTTTAACATTTAAAATGCCACAACAGTATTTCAACATGTTTAACAAAACACAGGATTACTATAGGAATAATAAGGGCATACAAGTTTAAATGTTTCACTGTGTTAAAATGTGTGAAAATTAGAAAAATAACCCTCCAAATATTTTAAGATTTATTTAGTAATTAATCTCTTTCATAAGATCAAAATAATGAACTGAACCAGGAACTAGTTTTCCTGATACTTTGGCATTATTTGATGTTATTGATCGTTTCCACCTGACATTGTCACTTAGCTAGAGTTATTCCGTCTTTTCGTATTGCAGAGTTATCTTCTCTTGTGAGCAGGTATTGATTGTTACGTCATTTGTTTGTGAGAG
>JAUMHH010204454.1:0-13151 GCA_032359455.1 Chlamys rubida
GTTACAGTATTTACATTTACCTAATTACCATAATAGATTCGGACCGAATGTATTTCCAGTATATATACGGCGTTAGTTCCTTTAAGGTAAAGGAAACCAGAGAAATAATGCAAGGGGAATGAGACCAGAATCTCCAGAATTTAGCATCCTCTGCTTCATCGACAATAGGCGACATTGAAATCTTAGTCAAATCAATTAAATGTAACATTTTGGATTTTTTTTAACCACATGGGACACTAAAAAGTGTTGAAAAAACCCCACTTAATACCATCCTTCCTGTTTTAAAATTACTATGATTTACTAAAATTTGAGGATTTAAAAAAACAATATTCGCCTTAGGTTTTCTGCAAACCTTTAAATCTTGTATGGCGATTTCATGTTTCCATATAATCTTCCTGAAAACTGGTAGACTTTATTATTATGGCCAACACGTGCGCCCATTTTCGGATTCCACGATTATTAAACAAATGTATCCTCGTTCAGTTTTCAATCTCCTGTATATTTCAATATTAAACTTAAACAGCGAGATCTTTTACAGGGTTAACGACCTTTTCTGTATCGAATGGCCAAACAGACATCCGTATGTGATGGTTTTGTTGTTACTTTAAAACCACACTTTGTTAAAAAATGAAGATAGTTTTAGGTGTGGAAAATTGATGAAACTCGAATATCTATCATGCTTATCCTGTTACTTCAACAGAAAATGCAGGAATCAAAATGTGAAAATTATATGATAAAAATGAGTAAAAATGCAAGAAAATGACATAACACATGGTCAATTGATATATATCATCGGCCAGGTTATTGAATGTGCCATTTAGCAGTGTAGCAGAATTGTTTGTTTTTTGTTTTTTGTTTTTTGAAATCTGTTTTATGAAATGAACATAGGATCATTGGCGTCCTGAAAATCAGTGAAGGGGCGCTGCATTCACAATTTTGTTCTATTTGAGGAATGAACATTGTTTTGATGTGTATTTCATGCCAATTAATTAATATGTGCTAAAAAAATAATAAAAAAGTCGTGGGCTGCCATACAACACCTCCCTTTTACAATATGAATAACACAGTTTTGATATTCAAATGTTGTACAGTTTGACAGGTCATAGGTATACCACTTCTTAATTGCATTTTATCTAGTAGAATGCTACTATTTACTGTCACAAGGAGGCAAGTACACCAACATACACTGTCACCAGCACATATACACATGTGCAAGCTTACACAACACACATGGAGGCACCTCTTTAAATTATAGACCGTTAAACAAAATAAAACCAAACCAATACTATTAACTGTCAGCATCAGATCCGTGCTGTCTCCAGGACACATACACACATGTACGCTTACACAACACACATGGAGGCACGCCCTTAAATTACCTTAGCTGTTAATAGGACGTTAAACAAAATCAAATCAAACCAAAACTATTTACTGTCATGATTAAATTAGCATGTTCAACAAAAATATAAATCAGCTTATGTTTTGATGATAATAATTATGGACAATGAAGTCATAATGACTTTTATATTAATGATTTACATTATAATGATTGCCTTTATGACATGATGATGACCGATTATTGTTATGATAATGATAACTGTGAAGTCATTCTATTGTAGGTATGGTGATGATGATAATGACGATGTCATTCTCATATTGTTATTTGGTGATAATGATGATGATGATGATTTTTGTTATGATGACAAGAATAATGATGATGATGATTGAGTGCCATGATGATGCTGATGTCATTCTCATGTTGTTTTGTTATCATGACAAGGATGATGATAATGATGATGAGATGGTGATGATGATAACATTTGTATATGTTGATTTGATGTTGATAATGAGGTGTTGACAATAGTGAAGATGATGAGTGTTATGCTGAAACATGAGTAGTTATAATTGTTTGTGTGAGAGAGTGTATGTATATGTCATGTTAATGTAATGCAAATGTCAAAAAGGCTTGAAAAATAAAATCAATCATGACAACAACAACAACAAAAAATCGAAAAAAATCAGCTAGGGCCTAAATCCTTCGTCTCTTTCAAAATTTTCGTATATTTAAGCATTAAACTGCTTTCAGTTGGCATTCATAGGCAATATGAATGCCAACTGGACAAAGGCAAATTCAATGAAGGTTTGCTTGTTCAATGAATAGAACAGCCATCGCCCGGGGATGGTCAGTTTTATCCAACGAAACAATTATGACGTCATAATAATAATGACGTCAACAATTGGTCAATGGCATTCATTGCCTATATGAATGCCAACTGAATTTGGTAGGGTTACATAGGGGCAATGCCATTCGATGGTAAATATTTACCAATACCAAGTGACTGTAGTTGAATTAACACAGGTGTCAAACACTTGTTACAACAGCGGTATCAGTTAGGTATTATTTATCTGAAGAGCTAATGTCATTACAAAACAATTTCAAAATCAGATTTTTTCGGACTAATTTTACAAAAAATGTCACTTTAAAAGTCAATACCAATAACAATTTTAAGTATTCGATTTTTTAATTATTTTGTTCTATTATAAATCAGTCATACAAATGCCGTCATATAACTGTGTGAGGTCAGTTGTTTTATACACGTGCATTTATAACTCAAGGTTATTTAATATATAAAATGTCAAAATTTTCTTTTTTTCTTTTCTAGGCTGTCAACGAGTTAAGAAAGTTATTAATCAGTGTGCAGGATGACTAATGTAAAATGGGTGTAAAACGTCGTTTGTGACAAGCCATAAGCACACTTTTTACGCTGTCGTACAATCTCGTCTCGTCATCATGTAAATTGTCTGAATTAATCACAATGGTGAAAACGTGGCGGCGTAGACAATCTGTGTATGCTAGCCGTGACTGAAGGGGATTCTTTCACCAACAATTATAGTTATTTATAACTTTTAAGGATGACCAGCCTTTACCTGATACTAGTGATTGTGTGTATTACTACCGGTAAGTAACTACAAATAGTATATACGATCGTGTGTATACTGCTTTAGTATTGCCTTCAGATTTTCACGTTAAGTATATATAAGTATACCTGAAGTAGGTGTACACGATATGTGCATTTACATGTAATGTATACGTGCATTGTTTGAGCTCCTAGGAACTTATATTTTTTTTTAACCATATTCTTGTTTTTTGTATCGTGAGATATACATATGCGTAAACACGCGAAGTTACATTTACACGTAACGTCAAATCACATGTGCATGTTTGCAAAGAAGTTGTACACGTGAAGTGCATTAACATTTACATATGATTATGCACGTTTGCATGTAAGGTAGAAGTTAACGTGAAGTTAACGAACATTTAAAGTAAAGTAAAGTTTATAATATTTAAGAAGATTTAAACGTGCAGAATTTTTAATTTACATTTCAAGTTAAGTATATTTATTCCTAAAATATACTTACATGTAAAACATATGCAAGTTTATTTACACTAACAATTGAATTATATTCACAAGTTAAGCTGACATACACGTGATATTAAAACCATTTACTTCAATGAAGATTTACACATGAAGCCTATTTACACTTTAGAATAAATATACACGTGAAGCGAATGACATTTACACGAGAAGTTCATTAAAATTTGCACTTATATTCAAATATACATGTAAAGGAGATGAATATTGTACAAGTTAAGCTGATGTACACATGAAGTACTTTTCACGTGAATAAATGTATATGGTCAGTCCAGTTTGTAACAGGACTGGTCACGGCACCAGTTTATAACAGGACTGGTCATGGCACCAGTTTCTATCAGGACTGGTCACGGCACCAGTTTGTAACAGGACTGAACTCTGTCACTGTCCAAATTCACTGTCATCCAAGGTCGATTTAGTTAACTTTGGGTTTCACCTTCTTTCATTCAATGCAAGTAACTCACTCTTAAAAATAACATAAGAACATTCAATGGAAACACAACATCCCTTTACCGTTTTTACCAGAAGACCCCATACAATATTACCTATCACACAAACTTACTCAACGGTTTGACGTAAAGGGAACAAGTAGTAAGGCAACTCAGTGCTACCATTACTCAGGGTCAAAGCCAGAACTTTGTCCAAATTATAATTGGATTTTTTTTTATCGTTCTAAAGGACATACTTAGTAAACAGTACACTAGTTATTAGAATACTTTTTATGTTTCATACATTCATATCATTTTAGAATAATATTATACAATATCATTATCTTTCACCGCACAAATTTCAGTTATTATGATGTTGTCAAACGTGACGTCATAATATGGCGCAAATGATTATGTTTTTGGTTTCCTCTAGTTTAATACAATAGATTTTACTTTGAAATGTGATAGAAAGAAAATTAAATGTTTTTTCCGTTTATTCCTTGATACATTTCACCTCTATTTCAGAATATACCACAAATATCAGTATTCTGTCATATCCGTAAACTATATTTCGTATTCAGTGGAAAACCATTAAATATCCTTCATGGATTTTGAGAACGGATGGATTGATTTACGATAAAGCAGTCCAGTTGTTACTGTTGTATCGCAAAATACTTACAAAACAAACGGATTTATTTATTTCTTTCTGGGGCGAAAATTACGGTGTATAGTGTCTGGATTTTTTTGTGCGGTAGGAACACATTTTTTTCCGTGTTAACAATAAAAAAAAATATCATAACCAATTTGTGACAAAAGATCCTCCTGTCTTTGACATAGCATTCAGATTTGCCTGTATTTGACATAACATTAGGATTTGCCTGTATTCCTAACTATGGGATTCTGGTGGGCGGAACCATTGTAATGTTATCGCCGTTCCAATGACCGATGCGATACTGCGATGTTTCAAGTGCTAGTTTAGGTGTTCTACATTTTAATGTCATGTGTATGTTAATCATATTATGCTTGAGTAATTTTCATTTGGTGCATATAATTTTAATAAACTAATGTTCTCGTGTTTCCCGTAATTTCATATATACATGTATATTTATACGTATAAAACACAATGTGATGCTATACTGACAGCTGTAATTTGACTGCGACAAACTTATTTGACACATGAAGGTCATGTTTCTTGTCATTAAACACACTAGAATTATGTCATAACTAAGCTTTGTTCCGTAACATCCCCAGTTAGCTTAATAAGAATAAGATAAAATTGATTTGTACAACATATGCCTAAACAAAATTACAGGTAAAATGCAAGAAAAAAATGGGTAGGTCGGTAGGCAAATAATTTCATTTCATTTCATTTTTTTATTTTCACGTATCAGTAGCATGCATTATATCACATGTTACAAAGCTTTCCCAACACACATCATAATGGCTATAAAGCTGTCAAGAATAGGGTCAGGCTTCTAGAATTGGAAAACATACATATAACGAGTGACTTCGAGCTTTGCATAGCAAATTAATTAATTTTGGATGCAAGAAACTAATGAAATGTTTTAGGGTCGGCAGGGAAACCTAAAAGAAAGTTAAAAGTTACTAGACGTCATGCAGATATTAGAATACAAAAAAATGACAGTTGACTTATTAGAAGTATTATTTCTAAAGAGTATCACGTTTATTATTTCAACATGAGTAATTAACTGTTTAGGGACAGTCCAGTTGCGTGAACATTAATTCCATAAAGGACAGTCGGATGTTTTGGAAAATTTGTTCATAAGCAGCTGTGTATAATACATGAACCATGATAAGTTATGAAAATATAGTTTCAATTCTTATATTCACGTTGAAGGTATAAAAGAATATTCTATTTCATGGTTCTTTTTTAGTTTGATACGATTCATGATTTCTATTAAACTATTTTTCATACGGCTAAATAGAAAAATGTGCAGGGACATTTCTGTCAGGCGACAAACGTGAATAGGAAACTATTCAGGAATTTCCGTCAAAACTTGAATTAGATATCACGACATGATTGGTCCCTGATCAAACTAAACATATGACGGAAAGACCCGAACATTTTTCGGTTGCATTCAAGTGAACATGATTTTATATTGTATGCTTAATGTTATATTTACAATTTTTTGATTAGTTAGAAAAAGAACAATATAAATAGATGTTTTTAATTTCATTACAAAAAAAGAGAGAATATTTTAAGTGTGAACAGAACCATAACTCTATCGCAATATCTATAAATCTTTAGGACAAAATATGAACAAAGAAAAGATTAACATGGAAACCCTTGAACATTACAAGAAGAAGAATGCCCAGGTGTCCCGGAAGGATAAGCGTCTTTTGCTGTACCAATTACACCTACTATGTAGATCTAGGTTAAATCCAGGTAATGTCACGACCTCACAACGGTAACTCTGGTATTGACAGCAAACCCACAATGGACACTAATGAGAACAATCAAAACATCGACCTTCATATCACACAAAGCATCTATGATACTCATTGTCGTTTGACAAATATTTGTTGTTTATGTAGTGAGCTATGGTAAAAACTGTTTAATTTCACTTAATGACAGCATGGCCTTATTATATTTCAGACGAATAATATGGTGCCACTTTGGTTTTCTTGAGGTACCAAGGTTTCCATCCACATGTACAACATGTACCTATGTAATTAAAACACTGGATACTATATCCCTCTAGCACTTTTGCCTATCTTGGGGCTCTTCAGGCGATTTGAATATTACAATTATGACGTCATAAATAAAGTAAACATAATGCAGTCGTCTTTAAATTGCGACGTCTTAAAAATGATTACCGGTACAATGATTGTATACTTGCATTTAATGCGTCTATAGAATATACGGAAAAAGAAATGGAGCATGTTAGATATGCTCATATGAATACATCTTTAAGAGTAAACCATCTGATAGTAAATAAATATCAATTACAAAGCACAATACCTAATTAATCGGAAGTCATCAAACATATGTATTTTGCAAATTCAAACTTATAAGAGATGTTCGTAATTCTCCGCGTTAAGACTCGCTTTTAGTAATTCATTAACATGTTCTCTATAAATTTCTTTCAATAATATCTGATGTATTGATTTGATTTTGTTAAACTAAAAACAGATCATTTGAACACTCATGACATTATTTTGAACTTAAAATCTTTGCAAACTATCCGGTTTGTTTTCTTTTACCTATATTTATACTGCATGTGCCTCTATAAGCATGACCATAAGAAATTGCGTTCATAGGGCTATGAATGCGATTGGATCAGCGTCATTTTAAAGTTTCTTCCCGCCTCGATTAACATGGGACAACCATTAGAAGCAAACATATTTTGCGACGTTAGGCTTTTCTAGGAATATCGTTTTCACTGACAACACAGACACTTCGATATCGAAAATATAAGTGAATATTGTCGTTTAAGTAAATAACAACTAAAAAATAGGATGTAAATATAAGGATAACACAGCATTTTTCAATATTCATGCCGGTATAAAACGCAAACCGGTTACAAACACATATTAACAAGCGGCTTCATGGAATTTGTATGTTACCGGTTTGCGTTTATACCAGCATGTAATTAAAGAAATTGCCGTGTAATCCTTATATATTTATATAATACCCCGTGGCTGCCTCTACTAGGCCAACAAGATAGTCTGAAAGTTCGTTGAAGAAACTTGTTCTTTTATAGTTATAAAATAAATGCCGTAAAGAAATTGATGATTTACATAATGTCCTAATGGACCCCTTTAGGACGACGACATTACTTGTCAAAGTTTTGGCATGCTACTTCTACTATAATGATTTTTTTTTTTTATAAACACCACTTCATAAATGAATTATTAAGTCGTTTAGCATACCAAGTGGCGTGATATATCTTAATTTATTAAGATGAAAGCACATTTAATGTGTAAACATTACCTCTGGCCCTGTCGAATACATAGAATTATGTAAATATTACCTCTGAGCCAGTCGAACATATGGTCGCCATTTGTTGTATTCTGCACTCGTGACAACTCATGAATTCGTTTATTTCATCCCTGCCCCTGGTACGATAAGTAGCAGTCGGGAAGAGGCTTTGCACGCTTATACTTGACATAAATATAAGATATTGGAATGTTAAATATTTTTATACCGAAATACTAATAATATATTATGAAACTTTTCAATTTTCCCGACAGACTGCTGCACGGTAAATTTAAGTTAAAATGTAGATTAGTGTAACTAGATGTATTTTTGCCATATTGACAGAAGTTCCGATTAAAATTTAGTTTCCTGTGCCGTTACCTGCGAATATATTACTAAGAATTAAGTATTGTCTTATTTGACACGGAATGACCAATATGATGTTATGTTAATGTTCCAGCCGCTTCGCCTAGAAGAGCTCAAAATATTCTCACAGATGAAGATACCTCTGAATGCTGTAAAAGAGGGAATTGGGATTCATGTCTCTGTGAGGACATGCGCAGAGCTGGGATCTGTGTAGAAAAACAATGCTTTGGCTGCAAGGAATGTAAAGTACGTATATCCTTTGTAAACGAGTGTTCACCATTTGAGATGTAGTATGTTACCCTTAAAAATCACTTTATGTAAGAATGAACATTAATAAGTACTGGTAAATCCTTATTGTAATAAAGTCACAGTAAAGAAAAAAGCAACTTCTTCTTTCTTTTTTGATTATTTTTTTGTTTAGTTTTAGTGTTTATTTGTTTTTTGTTCTTTTTTTTCCCCTTTTTTTATGTTTTTGTTTTTTAATTACATCACTTGTATGCAAGATGAATAAATGTTTTTATAAGTTTATTGTTGTGTCGTTAAATCACAGGTCCAATAATTTAAACCAATAGGTGGAATGAGGCTTATGTTTGAGTATTTTAGACGATACTTCAAATTCATTTACAGTTGGTGTACAGAGAATTATTATATAAAAACAACCATTCTTCTGATACCTGTCGTTATACCGTGGATGAATGAAAAAAAAGCAATAATAATTCAAACAAATTTTAATAATATCATTTTCTCTAGTAGGTCTTCACAATTAGACATTGCTGTCATAATGACGTAATGTGTAACGAACAGGGAAAATAATGCAACTTCATCTCGCAGCTAACTCGGGTATCACATACACTTTTACATACACTATTGACAAACTTGTTACGAGAAAAAAGTGATAAGACATGAAAATAATTAGAAATTAACCCACGAATGTTTTAGGAGGTGCGCGCACGTGTAGTAGTAGGTATATCCAATGCATGCATGTTTATAGGACATAATGTTAGCAAAGGAATACATGTGTAGAGTCTGGTTCAATCTTCCTGTCACCGGGTTATGTAAATCAACTCAATAATTGTTCCCATAACTATCGTGCTATATAGAGTTACAATGATAATTAAGCCGATCGTTTTAGCTAAGTAGATTAATGCAGATTTTTAAGTAAACATATTTTGATAAATAGCAACAGTCACTCTATTCAAGTATGGACGTGACATTAGGGTGAGGACCATTCACCTTCCTGATGAAGGTCTAAACCCGAAATCTAGGACCATTCAATGCACCTTCCTGATGAAGGTCTAAACCCGAAATTAAGGACCATTTAATTCCTGATCAAGAGCTGAGCCCGAAAGCTTGGACATGGAGGGACTGTTGCTATTTATTTTGTTATGTTACCTGTAGAAACTAAGGGATAGACATTTATCATGATAACTTTATAGCTAGTCGTCATAAATAACTAATTGTGTCTCCTTTTATAATAAAGACGTCATCTTCAATAGTTTATTTAGACCTAGCGAGACAGATATAATACGTTTATTATCAGTTTATTATTCACTGGTCGGATCACTTGATTTCCCCCTTTGGTTTGTTTGTGTTTTACGTCCTGTTAACAGCTGTGGTCATTTAAGGACGTGTTGGGGTTTGGTGGTGGAGGAAAGCCGGAAGTCCCGGAGAAAAAACACAGACCTGCGTCTAGCACTTGGCGTCTGCCCCACGTCAGACACCTGAACACTCGTGGCCCTACTTGATTATCCGACCGATTGCTATATAACACTGCCAGTGATAGCTGCATTACATATTAACACATTCATGAAACTTAAAACTGCATCTGAATTAATATGCTTTTAAAAAATATTTGTGTTTCAAATAATGTTTTTCATTTGCTTATATTTTGCAGGTGAAAATATTTAAGTGAGGATCGAACGGATACAAAAAACCGCTGCCTGCTTGAATGTTACCGACACAGTACAAATGGAGAATATGGCAATTTAAGACAGCTTACTATGTATATGTGAACCAAAGACTGAGAGGAATGCACACAGAATAGAATTAAGAAAACATTTGGGTATTTTTAATTATATTAAATGTATCTAATTAGCATGCACAAGTATAAAAATTAAAATATGTAATTCTTTATTTAATATTTATTCAAGATGTTAATTTTCTGTAATAACTTTTGCTTTTCTTTAATAAATGTTGATATTAATCTTTAATAAATCATAAACTTTTCTAGGGGAAATAGTGGTATCATTCTACATTACATGATGACACTATTCCAAT
Organism: Chlamys rubida; assembly: GCA_032359455.1. Classification (NCBI taxonomy): domain Eukaryota; kingdom Metazoa; phylum Mollusca; class Bivalvia; order Pectinida; family Pectinidae; genus Chlamys; species Chlamys rubida. Next base: position 10,446 of record JAUMHH010204454.1, read on the forward strand.
GTTTTATAGTTTATTTTCTTAAAATCCTGCAAGGCATGGTTTTCTTTTCAGAATGATTGATTAAAGCTTTGATCATGCCACGAAAAAACCCAGTTTCCAACTGATACATGTAATTGATTCCTAATTATTTTGTTGCATCTGACGATTTAATGATAAGAAAATAAAAAGAATTTTGAAAGTCGGTTGGAAATCACAATCTAAAATGAAGTAGCCAAAAAAGGTGTATTAACTACAATTTCAGTGTGTAAGTATTAGGACTAACAGTATAGTTAATTATCAAAATGATAAATGTCAAAAAGAAATTTAAGTCTGGACATTAGGACTCCTTATACATCTAATACATATAATGTGATCCAAAATGAAACCCATGGAAGTTGATATGACGTAAGCGCTTGTCAAGAACTAGGGTTGTAGAAGTGCATTCCGCTAGCTTATGATTAATGAGATTTACGTCATTTAATTTCTGTCGGTTTCTATACAAAGCGTTGCTTTATTTGTTCTTGCTCGGTATTAATATTAGACTTTTAGTTTCAACCATCCTTCGATAGAATACATTTATTATTTTTCATTTTTATTTCATGTATACCACTGAACGGATGCAATACTCATTAAAAATCTTCATTGGGTAATTTAACAACATCTTACCCCGTACCTAAGAAACGGAAACATAATAAATTTTGAAAACATAGCAAGTTCAAAAGCAACAGAAAACAACTGATAACAAATGGAAAATGAAAAAAGCTTCCAATGCAATTCGTCGAATTCAATATCAAAATTTTAGTTTGGGGAGGGGCATGCGTCCATTTCGGTCAAGGGGGAAGGAGGATTTTTTTTTATTACATTAAGGATTATTTATAATATCTTTAAAATTCTTAAATATTTAAAGACTTAAAAACAAACGTTAGAGATTTGGTTTCATTAAACATTTCTCGTGTATTTTGTTTCATTAAAAATTTCTCGTGTATTTTGTTTCATTAAACATTTCTCGTGAATTTTGTTTCATTAAATATTTCTCGTGTATTTTGTTTCATTAAATATTTCTCGTGTATTTTGTTTCATTAAATATTTCTCGTGTATTTTGTTTCTGGTTTATGTTATCCTGTATACCGAGAAATATTCGCCTTGTCAAATTTTCGCCCTTCAACTAAAAACATTTTCGCCAAATTTTAAATTCTCCCTTCACATTTATTTACTATGTATATTATGTTGTTTACAAATATTCGCTGTATTGATCAATTTGTCCCAATTACGGAGGGAAATTTCCCCCTACATATTATATAAGAGGCTAATGAACAATATTTCATAAAAGTGACACTAATGCCATGCATAAGAACACACGAATCAGCCTTACACTACTGAAGTGTTATGTTAAGCTAATACACATTTGTCAAAACAGGACGTAAACATTACCTATTACAACCTTGTAGTAATTATATCTGTCACTCACTAAACAATTACACATCCATGATACATAACAATAACGTTCCTATCCGTCCTATAATATACCTACTTACTGTTCAGATGTTTCAAAAAATTATCAAACGAAGACGTGTGTGGTAAGCTTTTTTTTCATTTTTTTTTTCAACATATTTATTTAGTTGCACAAATGAGGATAAAGGATACAACTTATTAAAAACTAAATCATTAACCATTGTCACTATTATGAATTATTTGTTAAACATTTATTGGATTCGACTTAGATTTACATGGCAGGTGTCATCTATGGAGCAGAAGACGCTTACCCTTCCGGGACACCCGGTCTTATCACCCTCGTATTTGTCAATGGTCTCCATATACAGCTTTCCTTTGTTCATATCTTGACTTAGTTCTGTCGACTGAGGACTTTTGAAGCCGAACGTCAACACTTAGTGCGATCACATGTGTGTTTCTTACGTTCGTCTTTACCATTGTAATGATGTCTTGTATATTTCTGTTTGTCGTTCGACTTTTTAGCTTAAAGCTTATGGGCAATCTATCTAAGTCGCGTTATAAATCTTCATTGCTTAACCTGTCCGACTGCATCGTATTTTTCCTATATATAATAACCTTTTATGGAGGCACGGTAGTCTAGTGGTAGGACGCCGGGCTCGTGATCGAAGGGTTGAGGGTTCGAGTCACGGCACGACACTGTGTTGTATCTTTGAGCAAGATACTTTACTCCTCTTGTTGCAGTCTACTCAGCTGTAAATGATTACGTGGTTGGGCAGTGCTAGAATTGTAGAACGTTAGCTGTGGGCGCCGAAATGGCAGCACCGACCGTATGCTCCCTAGGGAGTTGAGAAAGATATTGTCTGGTTGCAAAGGCCCTATAACCACGGATAATAATTTGTGAACCGCTTTCAGACGACCTACGAACTAGGTTGTGATTTAAAGCGGTATTAAGAACCTCGAATTATTATATAAATCTTATTTTAATTATTATAACCTCCCATTAACTTCCGTCAGGATATAACTGTGATATTTGGGCCAGGAACATCTGTTGACCAGGTAGCTCACTCAGTTAGAGAGATAGTATTACAATCAGAAGTCCAGGGCTGGAATCCCGCTCTAGACCCACTCAGTTAGAGCGATAGTATTACAATCAGAAGTCCAGGGCTGGAATCCCGCTCTAGACCCACTCAGTTAGAGCGATAGTATTACAATCAGAAGTCCAGGGCTGGAATCCCGCTCTAGACCCACTCAGTTAGAGAGATAGTATTACAATCA